>MU224023.1:115328-134353 GCA_018584345.1 Thuja plicata | reverse complement strand
CATCTGTCAATAAGACTCATTGATTACCATTGAATACACATGCAGAAGGACTTCACCAAATTCGTCTTCAGGCACTAGATATTACAGTGCAAACTTAGCCTTCCAGAAGACTACATAGGTGCAAATGTAGAATCAACATAAATCGCCTTAAGATCGACCATTGCAAAATTATTAAATCATATTCCAAAACTTCCCCATGAAGTCAGATAGTACATTGATATGCAATGAGCATGATGCCCTGATTTTTTCCTGAAAAAATCTTTCAGACAGAAAGATATCACTCTTGCAAAATGGTCATTCTAAAACTTAACTCTTTTCCGCACTACAAACTGAACAAACTGCCTCTGAAAAATGAAATCATATGGTCATCAAAAAGATCTTTCAGAAACTCAACCTCTGGGGCCTAATTGAATGCCAGATGTGGAACATGAATCCCCGGTTGTCCTCTTCTGAAAACAAACCACAGAATTGATATGAATCTGCAAAGATATCACCTTAACACTTTTCTGAACTAAAACACAATAATTATGCAGAAATTGGGCTCGGAATTGGCAAAGAAAAGTGATCTACCGGATTGGTCAAGGTTTGGGAATCTTCAAAGGAGTTCATTCCTAGGTCTACAATGCAAATCTATATTCAATTATGCTTGACCTCGAACCGGGTGTAAATGGGGAAAGGACAAAGTATGCCATTTAATTATGAATTCCGCACTTCAGTGAAACTTTAATAAATTGAAAACGGAAAGGCTCTGGAAAAGTGGATAAATAGATTGGTAGGAGTATATAAATCTTTAGGTAGGTACACTCCTATGTTTACAATATGAGGGACAACTCAATTATCCAAAATGTTCACCCGGGTACAGACTTTCAAGACCTCAAAGTAGGTCACTTACCAATTTTGTACTTGAAAACACAGGAAATCAGAATTATTCACCACTGGAATGGTTCTTGAAAACTTGTCATGTGATTTCATAAAGATCTATAGATTGGAAATATTTGAGTGTGTGACCACTGGAACATAGTACAAAAGGAATTCTCTCAATTGAAACAACTGGTCAAAAGTTATAATGTGTCAAACTGGGCTATTCAGATTTCTAGGCAGGACAAAAATGTAAACAATTCATGAACAACCAACTTTGGGAAGTATGAAAACTTATCAAACAGATTTGAAATGACCTGAGATCTAAAAAATAAGTTCTCTGATATGCATGGAACACATTCCCAAAGTGATGGCTTATCAAACTCAACAGGGTGTAAGATACTCAGAGGCAAAGTAGGCTCCAGACAACAAATTGACAATTTAGCAAAATGCAGAATTAGGTGACCCCCTCAAAATGACTACTCCCTAAACATGTCAGAACTGAAAATCATGAGCTGGGACCCACTGCATATGTCAAATGAAAGGCATTAAATCCTCTTCCAAATTTGTATCTCATGAAAATCATCCGGGCACCTTTTTCAATCACTCCAACTGAGCCTTCTTACACAAATTTTCAAAGGTACTGACTTTGCTTGTCTGAAAATTTTAACATGGTCACTCCAAATTTGTTCCAAATTTGGGAGTACCAAAAAGTGCATTCTTACATAGTGATCTTACTGAGGAGATTTACATGGAGCATCCTCAGGGATTTGTGCAGGATTCCTCCTTATTTTGTAGACTTCGACATTCTTTTTATGGTCTCAAATAGGACCCTCAGGCTTGGTATGAGAAGATGGACTCTTATTTGCTTTCTACAGGATTCACACACTACAATTCCAATCCTACAGTCTACATTCAGCATCATGAGGATGAAGTTTTGATCCTTGTGCTATATGTTGATGATCTTCTCATCACCAGTAGCTCATCTTTTATGATTTAGGATGTTCAGCGTGCATTGATGGAGCAGCTTGAGATGACTGGTCTTGGTCTGTTAAACTACTTCCTTGGTTTGCAGATTGTTCAGTCCTCTACTGGGATCTTCATTTACTAGCAACTATGCTCTTGACATGCTTTCTTGCAAGCCTACTCCCACACCTTTTCAGTTGGGTATTATCTTGTCTACCTCTTGCACTTTGCCTTCAATGGATCCTACATTGTATCAGTAATTGGTTGGCATTTTGTTGTACCTGACACACACTCATCCTGATCTTTCCTTTGCAGTTGGTCTTGTCTCCCAATTTTCACATGAGCCTCATGAGACTCATTGGCAAGCTGCCAAGTGCATTTTGTGATACATTCAGGGCACTATTTGGTATGGCATTCATTACACATTAGGGGCTCCTCACATTGTTGGCTTCACTAACTCAAATTGGGCTGGTGATGTTGATGATCAGAAGTCTATTTCTGGCTTTTTTTTTTGCCTTGGCTCTGGTCCTATCACATGGTCATGCAAGAAGCAGAATGATCGCTCACTTTCATCTACAGAGGTTGAGTACAAAGTTGTAGTGCATTTTAGTCAAGAGATTTTATGGCTTTGGAAGTTGATGACTGAGTTTGGTTTTCCCCTGATCGTCCCACTTTTCTATGGTGCAATAATCAGATTGTTATTCACATTTGTCGCAACCCAGTGGAGCTTCAGCACACTAAACACATTGAGCTTCATATGCATTTCATCTGTCAGCAGATTTAGGATGGTTTTCTCACTTTGGATTACATTCCCACTGATGCACAAGTTGCTGACATCTTCACTAAACCTTTTTCATCTCCGTGCTATCTTCAGTTGCATTCTATGCTTGGGGTGATGGAATTTGTCCTTGGGGGGTCTTCTTGAGGCCTTCCTTCCTTCATGTTTTTCAGCATGTTTATTCTATCCCTTTTTGGAGAGGGATTTTTCCCACTAGGTTTTCTCCTTTGTCTCTGGTTTACAGAGATTTCCTTGTATTGGGCACCTGATCAGACCTTGTTGGTAGGACCCATTTTCCTTCTTTCATAGCTATTCTAGGTTAGCTTTCCTTCTGAGCTTCACTTAAGGGGGGGTGTTAGAGTAATTATATTTCTACACTAAATAATTAGATCACATCAAGTTAATTAATTAAGTTATTTATTACTCTGTCTACTTAAGCTATCTCTTAGGTGCATTATAATTAATATTTATATTAATTATTAATGCACAACCTAGCTTTTACCTTTTAGGGTTTCATTCATCTTATAGTTTGAACTTGTAATTATTTGTTTATTATCTTGGAATATAGTTTTCTCTCACACCGCTTGAGATTTTCCAAGCTCTATTTTTGTCTCTTTGGCTTCCCTCATGTAACAGGTCATTTGCATGCAGGTGTTCTTGGAAAACTGTGGATTTGTCTGTCTCAAATCCTACAAAATCTTGCAATTGTAAAGCATAGTTCATTTTAGGTACTAAGTTATTGACAAAGATTTCCATCTTTTCAGATTTAGCTATTTCTCTTGAGTACCTTGAAAATATACTCCTCCACCATTGTAAAAAGTGAGTGAAGGATTCACCCGTTCGTTGTTTTGTGTTGCAAAGATCCATCATGGTAACATTGTGTTGTATATTGTAGGAGTAATGTTGGAAAAATCTTTGGATCAACTCCTCAAATGATTGCACACTTGGTGTGAGTTTGGAGAACCATTTCATATCGTTTCTTCCTAGACTTCCCGGAAATAGCCTCCTTAAGTAAGTATTCTCGTGTGTGTATTCTATGCTTTGGTCACAAAATTCCCTAACATGGTCATGTGGATCTGTTTCTCCCATGTATTTTTCATATTTGGGTTATTCCATGTTAGGTGGGAATGGAACCATGTTATACTCTTGTCAAAAGGAAACAGACATATGTGTTCCAAAGTGTATTTCTTTGTTGGTTTAGTCTTCTCTTACTTGAGTGTCGCAAGTTCCCTTTGCATTTGGTATAATTGCTTTGAGAGTATGGAAATAGGTGTTTGTACTTATTTTTCCTTTAATCTCTCAACATCATATAGTCTTTAGGAAGTTTGACTCCAAGAGAAGCTAAGTGTAGGAGGTATTTTTCTTTGTCTTCTCCAGTGATTTTTTCCAAGGTTCTTTGAAACCTCCTACTTTGTTTGAGTTTTTTATACTCTTCTTCTGATACATCTTCATTTCTATCATAACCAAATAAAGGATGACTCTGATTTTGTTCTTCTTAAATTTCTCTATCGTCATGGTCTTGGCTATATTCAACAAAAGCAACACTCCAATCGTGATGAGGTGCATCCATTTCGGGTGAGTCTTGATCAAAGAGAGGATTTCAAGATGTCTCTCCTTGTTGAAACTTAATTAATATTGGAGGTCTCTTTGAATCATCAAAAAGGTATTATTTATGTCTTGTGTTAACCATGAAAGTTGGGTCTCAACTATGTCAAAAGTGTTCTAATTACGTCAAGAGGATTTCTGAATTTTCTAAATAGGTGTGTCCAAGTTGTGAAAAATTATGTGTAATTGTTTAGAGTGATTGACTCCAACGTGAGAGGGTTAGAATGCCCTTATAGTGAGCTGAGAATCAAGAAGATTTATTAAGTGAAAAGACAACATTATTTGGGACCAATTGTGAGAATACAAAAGGACATGCAAGGTAGACCTCCAAATAAACTGAGAAACAGTGACAGATGGACTAGCAAGAGCAACATGACTAGAGTGAAGAGTAAAAAGGGTATCCAAAACTATAGAGATTCTGAGTGTGACACGTGTCCAAGTACCCTCTATCCTAAATGCGACTCACCAGATGCAAGCTTAGATTTTTTGAATGTGAGCTTGTACTTACTAAATGCGAGGTTATGCTTCCTAAATGTGAGCCTCTTTACCATATACGAGCCATGAATGACCAAATATGAGATTTTTCCCTAAATGTGAGCTTGTGCAACCAAAGGCGATCTAGGAATAACCAAATTTGAGCCTCTAATGGGTTTTGCAATATTTTTCCACTTTGTCTCGAAGTACGTGAAAATTTGTTTGACTCTAGAGTATGTCTAAGGATTTACAGAGTGTTTCTAAATAGCATGAATGTCAATGATTGTCAAAATGTTGTTTGTATGAGGAATTTATCTTTTCAATTAAATTTTAGACACATCAAGCAACTTTGTTAGGTGACCAAACATACACCTATTCCCTAAATTCTAAGCATAGAATGAAAATATTTTCTCATAGACTCAGGTACACACTCCCATGCTAATCAAAATATGGTCATCACCAAGAACGCAATGGCTCCAATCATGATTCTGTATTATCTGACTCCAAATGCAAGTGAAGGAATGAAATGACAAGGATCTTGGAGCAATTAATATTTTCCTTCCACAAAGATTATCACCTTTCAGAGATAAAGTGGGTCATTTTGACTACAAAGTGTTGTTTATTTGTGGGCATCTATTAACAACCGTCCCCCATAGAATTGGACAAGGAAAAATTAAGGCATATAGTCCTATGAGTACTCAAATGTGTGTAGTATCGCAAGAAAGATTCAAGTGGCTCCACTCCACACACATCTAAGCATGTCCAAGGAATGATGCCAAAATTCCAAGGACAAAATTGACTACGTCTTCCGAGGCTTTGGCCTTAAAGGAATCATTTTGATTATAGTGAGATGTAAGGGATGACATTCCCCTGTCCTCACTTGGGTCATTCCCGGGATATTTTTTCCTCAACCGACAGGCCCTCTAGTGTTTTGAAAGCAAGAAAGAGGATTGACAGCTTAGGAGTCTAGATTTCTGATTCTTCGTAAAGAAGAAGAGCATACTCTCCTATGCATGATATTTTCTCCTATGAAGCACATCGTGCAAGTTTATTCCCTCGTATTATAGAACCCAAAAATTAATCCCCCATATCAAGTTTCTAATTTTTCAACTTGCAAAAAGAGCATAATCCTCTTGTTGGACCAAGAATTGAATTTAAATCCGATAATTAAGTGCCTATTTTAATGAACTTTGACAAAACACTTTTGATAAAATTAAAGGTTCATTTACTCCAAATTCTATTCAAATTCTAAGTTGATGTTTGAGGTTCTGATTTTCCATGGAGGAAAAGAGCATACTTATCTAATCAATTTAGGAGATGGTATAAAATGTGTTAGATTTTTAGAATTTGCAAAAAAGTTTGGTTGATCGCATGAGGCAACCTACAAAACCACTAGTTAGTAGTTTTCTCCATTTTCTTGATCAACTAAACCTTTGGTTGTATCCTGCAATAACTCATTAGGCTGCTTAATACCCAAAAAAATTCAAGGTTATCTTATTAGTCATCAAATTTTCAAACATGCAATAAAGCTAACTAAATGTGATTGCCTTTCCCAAATGCGATGCAATAATAACCAAATTTGATTAAGGATCTCAAATGTGAGCCTTTGCAACTAAAGGTGATTCATGATTTACAGGACGCGAGCCTTTACTGAATGCAATTTAAGATCTGCAGGACNACACCGGAAAAATGATAACAAAAAAAGAGGTTAATTAGCTCAAAAAATGGTATGAAATCTGGGGATCGACCCCATGGTGGGTGCTAGAAATGTGTGTTTGAATATTGTACCTGCAAGATACAACATGACACTTCAATATGTCATTATATTAATGGTTAAAACTATGAAGATTGAATGAAAAACATAAGGAAACCATCAAAACTGGCATATTGCTTCCTATCCAAGAAGAGTGTGATTAAGTGCTCTAATTGCCCTCAAATTATGCATAAATCAGTGACATACACAAGCTTAGAATGGAAGATTTAATGAGAAATCAAGCTAACTATTATAAAAAGTTCATTTTAAAGCACCAAAGAAGATTATGAAATTATCTATGTGAAATTATGAACTAAGAATGCATTTAGATTTCTAGAAATTAGAGCAGCATAAGAGTATAATTGAAATTCTAAGAATTGGGGCCAATTGAGCTCAAAATTCAATCTTTTTATAAAAGAATTTGAGAGATGAGTGGTTGAGATTGATTTGTGAAGAGAGGTGGAGATTGAATCGTTGATGATCCATGTCAGTGAACTCTCCTTGGTTCGTGGATTTACTTTCCATGTGCAAGTGATGAGTTGTAATTAGAAACTTTATTTAATTCCTTTTAATTAATTAATTTAGCCAAGTATTTAATTGTTTTGATTTGATTTAAATAGGCCAATGTAATTAATGTGAGTTAGTGATGAAATCACTTTGATTTTAGGAGATTAAATTGATTTTAATGAATTATGCCAATATTTGAATAATTGTCTTGACATTTAGGGGTATGATCACACTTAGGGAAAATAGGGTCTCTGGTTAGAGTAGACAAAATTAGGGTGGTTACAATTAGAAGCATAAGATCAGTGACTAAGTTTTCTTAAAATAGAAGATTCAACCTATTTTATGCATCTAAAATGCAAAATACTTTGAAATCTATGAGAACTAATGCCATATAATGCAAATTAAGCTATGAAAGACTATCAAATCAAACTAAATTTTAACCTACATGACTCAAAAGATGATCTAAAATGAGATTAGCTCTCAAAATACTACTAAATTCTCTTAAAGTGCTCTCACAAGTCCTAAAAAAAAATTGGCATAGTTTTCTTTCTTGAATTCTAGATATTCATTAACCTTGTGTTGATGCTTCTTTTATAGGATTTTAGGAGAAATCAATGGCTAGGATTGAATTCCCATGTGTGGTTGACATTCAAAGTTGTTAATCCATGTCATGTGTTTTAGTTTGTAGATTAAGATCACTTGTCTTGTAGTGATGAGGTAGAATTAGGATCAATTATTTAATTCCTTAAATTCATTTATTTTAGCAAAGGGATTTTGAGACTTGATTTAATTAAATGTACTAGGACATTTTAATTAAAGGGTTTGATGCTTTGATAAAATGACCTTTAATGTTGGATTAGGGATGAATTATAAAACTAGGTGGATCAACCTAATTATACAATTTAGCCTAGTGATTTTATTGATGTGAGGGATTTGATTAAATCTCGACCCTCTAAATAGGGTTTAGGGCAAATTGAATTGATTTAGGGGCACTTGGTTATACTAGACCATTTTAGGGTGATAAGAATCAGAAGATTGGCCAAGGATGGTTACTTTAAATGAGGAGTTGTGCACCTCATGGGATGATGTAGAGGTTATCTACATGGTCTATGTCAATTTTTAGTTGCTGACATGATGATTTGATCGATTTATGGTGTCACAGATGAAGACTAGTTATTTTGTTAGTTATCAATGTTACAAAGTTACAAAGTTGTAGAGATTGGTTTTGCACATGTTCTCAAGATGATATCTTTGGTTGCACAACTGGGAATGTGTTAAGGACATATAAATGTGTCTAATATTCAAAATGTTTTTGATTATGATGGTTTGCAAGGATTTAAAAGTATTTCAGTTGGACGTAACAGTATTTCAGTTGGAAAAGTAGATTGCCAATCTGGGTACTAGAACCAGATCCAGTACCAAGAAGAAAATGACAAATCAGCAAAAAGACTTTACTTGTTTGAAGGATTCAATTCAGAAGATTTAGGACCTGCTAGTGAACTCTGAGGAGTACCTCAACATGTTGGGTTGATTTGTGTTGCTGGGAGGTTTTCTTTGTTTTTGTGGGCTGGTGGTCTTTGTGCATTTTTTTCTTTTTTGTGTATGGGGTTATATTTTTAATATCTGGGGTTGTGCCCTTTTTATTTTTCCATCTTCTTGAGGCAGTCGATGTTTTCTTTCTACTAGTAATGTTTTATCTTTCTTGTCTCTTGTAAAGGGTTTTGGGGCCCCTTCAAAACCTCCAGTCACCTCAATCAAAACAATATTCTTGAGGTTTAGCATGAAATGCTGACATTTCTGATGAGTGTGATGGATTTAATTATTCGTTTGAGCTTCATGATTCGCTAAGATGGTCTAGGATTATGTGCCTAATCAGTTGGCAGCTTACATTGATTAAGGTGACCAAGTTCAATGGAGATTTTTTTATGTTCTTACATGACATGTGAAGAAAAGATGATAAAATAGTTTATCAGAGATCAATAGAATGTTTAAGAGTTGACTTTATGATCTTGAGATGCTTGTGATGGATCTAAGAAATGTTTGGCAAGTGTGTTTTGATCCCGATGGTTGATTTTGGTGCTGAGAGTTGAATGTTTTGAGGATTAGGTTTTGTCGACCTACTTCTTGATAAATATGGTAAATTAGGGTTTGATTAGTGTTATCGTATGTGTGTGCCACTATTTTGAAGGTTGTGGAAGGAAAATGTTTCTAGTGAAGCATTTTTATAGATCTAGTGAGGGTTGGATTACTCATTTGAGTGTGGCAGAGATGATTCCAGCTAGGGATCTAACTATACAAAAATGGAACTAACCAAGGCATAGGTAGATGCTATCATACAATTCATGAATTCTCAGAGTGGTGTATGAATTGTGATTGTAAGTTAGTGAGACTTGAATTGTGATTTTAAGTCAGTGAGACTTCCTTAGGGTTGTAGCCTAAGGCCAATTGAGTAGTGAACTCAAGGAAGTGTTCTTGAATGCATGTGCATTCCCCATATTTTAATAAGTCTATACTTCTAAAAAGGTACTAGTCTTATTGTGGGTTTCAGCCCCACCATAATTTTCACCCTAGTTTGGTTTTCCATGATAAAAATATTTGTGTTATGTGGTGTCAAGATGTTTTATAAATTGTGTTTACATACTTTACATTTCACAAATCAATAATAAAGGTCTCAATTTTTAAGGGTTTAAAGGTTCAATTGTTTAAGTGTTTCGGCAGAAACTGATTCACCACCCCCCCCTCTTAGTTGATGCTGCCTATTTCCTTAAAAGTTGTATTAGGTTATAAAAACAATGGAAACCAGGTTGTTACATGGTAAATATTTCTAAATTCAATGCTTCATTCAATAAAATTTCTTTTACAAAAATTTTAACCCCTCAATTTGAAATGGGACCACATATTTATGTATCAGCAACCCTTTTATAACTACCCAGCTAACCAACTAACTAAGTTATTAAGAATTACAACAAATATGGCAAATTTTACATTTTTTTTTGGAAAGATGTAAGTTAGGGACTGAGAGGGGGGGGGGTGAATCAGTACCTCAAACAATTCACAATTTTTCCCTATCAATCTCAAACTTAAACTTTTATGTTTACCTATACTGATATTTGTTTTGCCTTTTACCGATGACTGTTGCAATATTGACTGATAGCTGATAACATGCAAATTAAAAAACATGTAACACATAAACATTCAAACACTTAACACAATATTTTGGTATTGCGGAAAACCCTTGGGAAGAGGGAAAAACTTTGGTGGGGATGAAACCCACAACTCATCATTGTAGTAATAAGGTGAGCGATTAAGAGCTTACAAAAATGTCATCTTCTGAATGACTTTACCTGTGTGTGCTAAAAGTGGACCTCTACTTTAGCAGTGCACTTCAATATAGTCATTATTCATCAGTTGCATACAGGAATGAATATGGATTCATTCATCCTACATGTTTGAATGAGTCGACCTTTGCCTTCTAGAAGGCAGGAGTATGAGATTTCTGTCAGATCATTGCAAGCTCAGTGACTACACCGAAGACCTAAATGAAGGATTTAGAGCTATTTGATTAAAATAAAATGCTTTGATTAATCTAAATGATTATGAAATTTTTTGTTCATCAAAGCTAATTAGATTCAGTTTTAGAAACACAAAATGAAATGTGAAATATTCATTTTAAAAACACCAAATTCAAGTGTGCTCTAAGATTAATTTTGCATGCTTGAAAATAATAAACAACAATACTAAATAAATGAAAGCTAAAATGCTAAGAATGCTAGAATGAAAATGCAGTATAATAACGTTAATAAAAAGTGAGGATCCTTTGTGAAGGAAAAGAGTTTCTCTTTTATAGAAATCTCTCTCGAATCGACGGTTGAGATCAAACAAAAAGAGTGGCTCAATTTCGATTGAAGAAGCACAATCCATGTGCAAACAATGTGATTGGTTGAGAGAGTCAGTTGACTAACTGACTGATCAGTTATTTTGGAAACTTCCATATTCAGTTTTTAGTTAACTGAAATGTTTCCAAAATGATAAACACTAGAGAATTAGTTAACTAAGGGGAACTAGATTGTTTCCAAAATGATAAATCAGTTAACTGGATTTGATGATTTCATATGCATTTTTAATAATTTAATTGATTTTGAATGCACATTTATGTTTTTATAATTAATTTAATTCCTTTTTTTATTTAATTGATAATTTAGTAATTTTTATTTAATTAATATATCAGAAAATCAATTAAATAATTAACATAAAATATATTTGCCAATGTAATGTGATTTCAGGAATTACTTAATTAATCAAGTATGATGATTGATTAGGACCTAAGGTTTAGGTCAGATCAATTCAAATTTGATGAATTGCCTGTTTGATTTAAAAATTAGAATAACCAAGATTAGGGTTTCTTGATTAATTGTGGAGATTGGGGGTCTAGGGTTTAGATGACCATTTTTAGGTGATTACATTTTCCCTTCTTTGAATTGATGTGCGAACAACGCATTGATTCAAAGACCTATTAGCGAGAAGACCTAGAATAGTTTGATTTGAAGTGATGCAACCATTCTTTTGAAGAAGAAGACTGAATCCGAGCTTGATTGGATGAAGATCGATCAAAAGATATAAAATAGAATGCTCAGTTTGATTTGAAGCGATGAAACTAAACATCTATCAGGAACTCTTAAACCTTTTGATTGGTTTGAATGAATAACTAGTTTGATTTGAAGTGATGAAACTAATTACCATTAAAAGATTTGATTAGCAAGCAAATTGACTTGATTTGAAGCGATGAATCCAATTTGATCAATGTATCTGGTTTCAATAATGAATAGCTCATATAAGATCGATCTTGTCTGGTTTTGAGTTTATACACCACTGTATAAGACCATTGATTAGGTTGCCTTTGATTTAAGATGATCTCAACTTGATTTGATGCAATGAAGCTGAGATGCCCCAAGTGATGGGGTCTTTCTTGATGATGTGATCATTTAAAACCTGGTAAGTGTGCCTGTGTCGCCATCCTTTTTTTCTTCTTTTCAATTTTTTGGCATTTTTGATGTTTTTTTTTTTTTTTTAATTGATGCATCAAGGTGCCTATTGCGAGGTTTCCACCAAGATGATCATTTTTTCAGGACTTTTTACAATTTTTAGAATTTTTTTAGGACATTGTTCAATTTTTAGATTTTTCTACCTTTTAGAGATCACTCTTGTCTCAAGCAAGATCACATTGGTTTTCCCCCAATGTCTAGCAAGGTAGAGGACATTGCAGATGGATTAGAAAGCTAATTGATGAGGTGAAAAGACAATGATGGATGAAGAGGGTGAATGCGACCCTCAAGGATAGTCTCCTCAAGACTACCCAAGCTAGGGAAAAAATAATATAGTAATATAGGCTCATGGAGCATTATTGGATAGAATATAGGATAATGACTAGATGTCATGAAAAGCATGTGGTCCAAAAGTATGGACATGTCAAGAGACTTCTAAGAACTTTTTTTAAAATTTTGATCAAGACCAAGGGGTCAATTAGATAAGATATAGCTATGATAGTGCAATTAGCATAAAGGGTGATGAAGGCTATGAGTGAATGGTTCGGATTATGGAAAAAATTCTCATAGATAGGAATGATAGGCTTGTGATAAGCAAGATCATGATAGGGTGCCATGGATGAGAGAAAGTGAATAGACTGATGGAAAGGATAATGCACGTCAGGATACATGTGTGCTCCTAGATAGGTTCAACCTTGTTAAGATCAGCAGAAGGAACATGGACGCTCGCGGGCTAGCTAGATGTAAGATATGATGGATAAGATGACTTGGAAGGAATTTTCCCCCAAGTGAAGAGTGCAAGTAGGAGAAATTATGCATGACACCTGTTTGCCAGGTTTTCATCATGGTACTTATCCAAGGCACCACAAGGAGTGGTTTTCACCATAGGATGGATTTATTTCTCTTTACTTTTGCTACCAAGGTGCCTGTTTACCAGGTTTTCACCAAGGCACTTTTTCTTTCTTTATTTTTTTATTTAATGGAGTAACTTAAGCTTTGTGCTCTTTAGATAGTGCTCCTTTAAAAGATGTGACATGATGGGCCAAGGTCGCTGAAAGTATGCTCAAAGATGTTGATGGGGTGATGATTGGGGAAAATGATATGGAGGATAAGGAAGATGGTAGCCAATGATTTATGTGATAGATTGGGTAAGAGGAATAGCAGGATAAGGGATGGAGTATGGTGATAAGATCAACATTGACACACCCCTTGAAGGGTAGTGGACAGATGGAGGAAAAGTGGATGGAATAGCTTGAGACTTTTATGGATGGGCTGATATGGATCTTGGTATACGAGGACCCAAGATGGATGAAGTATTCAAGGTAATGGATTTTGGGACATGAGGACCCAAAATAGAGTTGGAAGATGGGAGATGTTTAGATGGAGATGAAGTGGAAGACTTTGGAAGCTTGGATGCCAACTCTAAATTTTCCTTTTTGTTCAAGCCTTTTAAGATAGATGTGGGAGTCCACATAACTTTTTATTTTCCTTTGTTGTTGGATGATTTAGAATGAAATTCTTCCATGATGGATTTAGGAACCCATATTTTCTTTGATATGATTCTTTTCTTAGATTTGGAGCGCAATTCTTCCATGAGGGATTTAGGAACCCATATTTTCTTTGATTTTATTCTTTACTCAGTGGACCTTTGATGTCTCTTGAATATTTCCTTTTTTATTATAGTCACATGTCGATTAGATGGGACATAGTGATCTTCATATGAAAGTGGATTCTTGTATTTCTAATTTATTCATTGCACGTCCAAATTGCTTCCAAAAGACTTAGGAACTGTGGATGAATAGGGTTAATATGGATGGTTCATATGGATTGGTTGATAAGGAGATTTCAAGGATGTATGTCTTTGTTGATCTTGATATAGGATAGGGTAAGTGGATGACAAGCTATTAGTTATAGGCATGGTGGATGGAGGGTTATAAGCACCCAATATAGATGGAAGGTTTGATGGTTTCAACTTTGGGATATAGGGACCAAGGATGGATTTGGAATATGGAGAAGGATGATGCTTACATTTGAATGGAGGGATATAAGGTGTGGAAGGGATATCAACATCTTTAGAGTTAGTTGCATTTCCAAGGCTCTTCTCTTTTGAATTCATCTTTATATCCATAGGCTCATGATTAGATGTGATAGGAGCAATTTGATAGGAGTAACTGAAGCATGAGTGGATTCATTTTTCTGCAAGGGATTTGGAGGAACAGTGTTTTTTTGAGGTGGATATGGAGGAGAATGACAGGGAAATGATGGGATGCTCTGATCTTGACAAGAATCTTTAGATGGTTTAGAAAAGGGTACCTTTCTCTTGATTTTCAATAGGCCCATTAGAGATGGTGGAAAGGATGTCTTGATCTTTCTTGGGAGATGGATAAGATATAGGAGATGTAAGAGTTTCTTCTGGGAAGAAATGGAAGGGGATGATGAAATCATCATGGGACCCTTGAGATATGCGATTTTGGTCAATTGTTGAATAAGGATAGATGGTGTCTTAATCTTGATCATTACTGATATTTATTTCTTCACACTTTGGATTGCCCTCTTGACATGGAGCCACTTCTAAGGATGAGGTAGGAGTGATGATCTACATGAAGGATTCTTGACATGTTGATGGACAATCATTTGTAATATGCATGATAAGCGTTGAAGCACATGGAAGCTTTAGGTCGATGATCTTTGAAACCTGAGAAAGACTTACAGATGTATGTTGTTTATCTTGGATCTCTTTTAGAGGGAGTGCTTGAGGTTAGACATAGTCGTCATTAGGTGCATCTCTTGATAGAGATGGTGTCATTGGTTTTGAAGCTTTATGAGATGGAGGAATGGTGGAAGAAGTAGATGTGATATGTGAACCATTGCCAAAACTGGATTATTGATATTGATCATGCTTGAGATTAGTATCTTCACTAGATTATTCGTTAGGATTTTCCACTTTGATTATGCCATCATCTATGAGATCTTGGATTTTATGTTTCAACTCCATGCAAGATGAAGTTTTATGCTCATTGTGTCGATGATATGCATAATAGGTACTCAAGAATCTAGGTCCATGTGATATGGCTTGAGGTAATGTGATGAAATAATTCTCAAGAAGTTCCTCCAATGCTGATTTATAAGATTGTCCCAAAGGATTAAAGATTCTCTCTAAAGGATAATTAGACACTTCTTGACTTGCACTATCTTTCTTTTGTGGATAGAAATGACTTTCATCTAATCCTGTCATAGTTTCCTCTACGTTCTCTTGATCAAAGATAGGATGGTCATAAAACTCTTCTTGATCAAAGATGGGTTTACTGTGCTTAGATGCCTCTTTTTTTGAAGAGAAAGGAAGTATGGATGACTATCGATCATAGAGAAGAGGAAAGATCAATGAGGACTTTTTGGATGGTGTATCCTTTTCCCCCTTTAATTCTTGAATTTTAGATTTCAACGTTTCAAGTTGTTTTGCTAAAGTTGCCATAAGAATCTCTTCTTGCATGTTATTAGGACCATAAGGTTTAACCCATTATCTTTTAGACATTGTAAGATTACCTTGATGTGCTTGCATAGAAGATTGAAGATGAGGTATGACGAATCTATTGATTGACTAACAGTTGCTGAAGTGATATACAAAGTGCTGATTAAGTCTAAGACCAAAGGACGAAGGAGATAAAGTCCAAATGAGAGAGAGAAGCAATGACTCTGATCTTGAGTCAAGGTTAACGAACCTGCTCTCACAACTCAGGATAAGGACAGCGCAAACAAAATGATTAAAGTAACAAGTCACTTGTACTAGCATAGTGAAATCAGATTTTGAAATAGAAAGTAGTCAGACTGTCAACAGATTGCAGTCAAAGATAGACTAGTGATGATGTTGATGATAACGCAGATTTGTAAAAATTCAGACAACAAGTTAATAGATTTTAGAGTTCCTTAAAATGACTTCTAGTTTGCACAGGCATAAATAAGTTGATTCGCCTAACCGACACGGGGATGATACCTAAAGTGCTATCCAAGTCCAAGACCAAAGAGACCAAGAGATAAACGTCCAACTAAGGAGGAGATAGCAAAAGCAAGGTTAACGAACCTTCTCTCACAACTCAGAATAAGGACATCACAGACAAAGATCATAAGATTGAACAAAGGACTCGGTCAATTGGACAAGTGTAACAACTTCATATTTCAAGACAGTGATAGGTTGGACTAACAACAAATTATAGTTGCATGCAAACTAGCAGAAGCATTATGACAGCGTAAATTTCATAACAAACTGAATGTAGTAGGATATACTGATGAAAGACAAATTTTTGACAAGTTTTTGACAAACTGTTGATGTTTCAGATGAGATATGACAGACACGTACCTAAAGTGTATAGTTTTCCATATTGTTTGATTGCTATTGTTGTTTCAGTAACACTCACACTAGACACATCAAGAAGCCCTTATCTATTCAAGCACATCAAGCAAACCTTATTCCTAGGTGGTGAGAAATGGAAAATACTTGTTTGAATCCTCTTACATTAAAATACCCATTCAAGTTGGACAGTTAGAAGCTTGGCAGCATTGGCTCCCCTCCACAGCACATACTTCTCGGGCCTACCAAGCTTCAAATTTCTCAAGATCTGAGGATCTTGATAAATTTATTGTCTCAATAAGAGGGGTACATAAGAGGTTTCTTAGGCATGTGTAATACCCACTCATGTTTTTATTTTTAGTTTAGGATGTCGTACTCTTTAGGCATCAATTTTAGTTGTTTGGCCGAATTCTTTTAGGCCACATTTCATGTGAGCTGATATTATTTCATTTGATGATGATACTTATTTATGATGTCATGATTTTACCTTATGCATAGATAGATGTGATGATGATTATCATGTTGATTATTATATGTCGATTTCAAATTATTATATACTTACCCCATACTCACATGTGTATGGTTGTCTTATATGTGAATGTACTTGTTGATGTGTTGTTGTGGTAGAGGTCGGAGACGTAGTTACTTGCTTCGGTGAGATCCACACATTCGACTGATCCCTATCATTTATTACATTATTATATTATGCATGTACATGTGTGTTCTTTTGGTGACAGGATTGTAGGTATAGGGCATCGTCTTCCCTAAATTGGCAGGAGTGAGCATGCCCATAAATATTTGTCTCAATGCTAAAGAGGGGATGTAACATACAGATCCAAAACCCTAACCTAAGCCTAATCGTCCTAATGTAGGATGAGTTTCAGTATGACTACTTTATCCGGATTTGTCTAGGTTGACAGAATTCAAATACCCTCTCTCTTGAGTTTGTGTGTGTTTTGCTTGATTGTGCTTTTAGGTGATTTTTGGATTATTGAGTGATTTTCCATGTTTAATGAATTAATGGATTATAGTTGAATTAATGATTTAATTATATCCTAAGTTTATTTTAAATAATTAATTAAATTGAAATATTTGAATATTTTAATTTAATTAAATATTTAATTGAAAACTATATTGTATGTGCTTATTTGATTAATTAAATAATTAAATATTTGGTTGCATGCATTATTGTGACATAAATATTTAATCTATTTAATTAAATATCTTATTAATTACATGTGCATAATTGTGTTGAAAAAGTATTTCAAATTCAAAATATCTCAACTTGTAATAAGGAGTCTAAGTTGAGTTGTGGCAATAAAGCATATTTTATTTAATTAATTGGATTTACTTTCAATTTTGAAGTTGAGTTAAACTAGGGATTGACTTGGGAGTTGTCATTCACATTTGCATGTTTTGGGGAATTTGAATCTCTTTAGGGGGAATTGGTCATTCATCCTCTCATAACAGGTTATTCAGAATTGGAGAGCTCATGGTGATTTTGGGATTTTTGAGGAATTATGGATTGTTGTGGATCTTGGTTGCTTCAAAGTTTCAAGATTTTCTATTGCTTGTGTGTGTGTGTGTTTGGATCTACATTGTGCCAGATCTGTGGTTGAATTGGGCTTAAGGGTTTCAGATCTTCTTTCATCCTCCAAGCTACATTCTTTCATTTCCTAAATTGGAATCAAGGTAGGCTTCATTTGCCATGTATGGATTCAATTTCGTAGATCTGAGGTCTTTTGTGTTGTTTTAATGCATGTTTCTTAAAATTTGTCCTTTAAATGGCTTATGGACGTTTTCTATGTTTTCAGGTGTTTCTAGAAACCCTAGATCTATATTTCTATCATTTTCTATAATCTTAGCATCGTAGGGTTATGCTGTTAAAATTTTGGGAAGAAATTCCCCCTAGATCTCTTAGAAAATGAAAAAATTAAACCCTTGATGTAGTTTATACTAATGAAGAAATTAAATTTATAATTATTTGGTGTTTCATTGTTTTTCAGAGTTTATGAGAAGCTCGGATCTATTATTTTTGTGATTATATATTCCTTCCTATAGTACAAACATGTTGTCAAAATTTCATACTTCTATCTCTTATAAAACTCCTAGAATTTGAAAAATCATTCTGCCTATAGTCCTAACTATTGTGGGAAATTAAATTTATAGTCCCTTTGTTATTTCATTCTAAAAAATAAATTAAATAAAAAAAAATGCACTCTCTATTTTAATACACAGACTGGTGAATAAAAGTCACCAGAAAGGGAAAAAAAAGTTTAAAAGCCCTTTTACCTTTACAATTTCCATTTTCGGAAATTTCTTAAATAAAGAAAAAAAAATTACTCAACACACATAGTGACATGTTTTAGGTTAATCTCTCTTGGGTTCCCTGGCGGGGCATTACATCTGGTATCAGAGCATAGTTTCTACATTGGGAACTCTGGGAATTGTACGCCATTAGGTTGTGTCTAGCTTAAATTGAAACTAAAACATAGATATGCTACACATTTGTTTTTATGTATTGCTTTATGGTTTATTTATTAAATGCTTTAGTTTATGTTTCAAGCTATGTGGTGAGATTTATATTATCTATATTTGTTTCAGGAATTATGCCTGAGATAGGTGCAGCTAGAGGCCGTGGTAGGGGTAGGTCTGGTTCCCGTGGGGGAGGGCGACAGGCTAGCTCCTCCACTAGTG
>MU224023.1:89192-100462 GCA_018584345.1 Thuja plicata | reverse complement strand
TCCCCCTGTCTAAGACCCCTTGAAGGTTTAAAGAAATTAGAAGATCCACCATTAACCATCACTGAAGAGGAAACAGTAGACACCAATTGATTTATAATTTTTATAACTCCCTCATCAAAACCAAAACAACTAAGAACCTTATGGAGAAACTTCCAATCAACCCTGTCATATGCTTTTGAGAGGTCCAGTTTTAAAAGAAAACCCTGCTTCTTGGCTGCCTCAAGAGAATGAATATTTTCATGGACAACCATAATAGAATCAAGAATTTGACGCCCGGGGACAAAACCATTCTGCTGGGGGGAAATTAAAGAGGGCAAGAGAGCAAGCAATCTGGAAGTCATGACTTTAGAGATAATCTTATAAATACCATTACAGAGGCTAATAGGTCTAATATAATAGTTGTTCCTTGTAATGTAGCTTATTTGGGTCTTTCTTCAAAATTGCAAAGTTAGATATTTCATCTAAATCTTCTATTTCCTCACTTTCTGAATCTTTGTTTCTCTTTTCTTATGTTGCTATAATCAAATTCATACTTTGTAAAGTCCTTGCAAATTGGTCTTCCTCAGTTTCTGTTATCTCACCGATAGCAGGTACTATATTTGTAGCATGTGTTTCCTATTATGTTCTAGTATATTCATTGGTAGTCTCTAGTGTGAGTTTTTCCTCAAGATATTCATCTTCCTCGGTACTTGTATCATCATCATATCCATTTTGAATTTCAATAGGTTGATCCTATTTTCCTTCATCAAAACTTATCGAGGTGTCTTCTCCAGTTTGTATTGATTCATTTGATTCTTGTCCTTCTAGATTTTCTACATTAAAGATCATGTTCCAATTTTTTAGTGCTTCTTCTTCTACTTCTTTCTATAATCCTGCTAGTAACTTGGTTGTTCTACTCTTTTTAAGAAATCTATTTTCATATTTCATCATTAATAAATCAATTTCTTCAACACTTGTTCCTGGCTTTATAATGATCAAAGTTCTTTCTCTTTTTAATTTTTCTTGTTCTGCAACTTCATTTCATCTTATATTGATTTTGTCAAGTAATTCCTCAGGAATATTTTGTCTTAACTCATTTGGAAATCTTTTGAATTTATCTAAGTGAAATACTATTGCATCTTCTATAATTTTCTTATCTTCTTCTGACCATGTCCTATACTTGATTATATGTATGTATCTAACGGTTCCATGCTCTCTTGTTCCTTTTTCTAAGTCATTATTTGTCCTCAAAATTCTTGATCTTGTTTGTTTAGTCTCATGTTCATTTTCCTTTCTTTGTGTCCTTGTTCTTACTTTTTTTGTTGATTTTCCTCTTGTATTCTTCCTTGTTGTAGACTGTACTATTCTATATCTTGTTCTCTTTCCCGGTGTATGTTCTTCCATTCCTTTATCGATAGGTTGTCTCTTTTTATCTCACTTAATCTTGATCTTGGAATGTGTTTTAGGTATGGTAGTTGATTTATGTTTTCTCACTGTATTGCTAACCTCTTCCTTTGATTTCTTTTCCTCTGATATTATACTTCTATAAACTTCTTCATAGGTTCCAACCTAATTAGTTTCCATATCCTTAGGTTGATCCAACAGTTGCTCAATACTTTTTATTAATTCATTCTCCTTTTTTTAATATCTAGTAGGTTGTATCCATGAAGTTTGTGGTTCCACTTCTTTAATTATGCATGAGTGTGTGCTAACCAAAAAAATATATCTTTCTCATATTTCTTAACAATGTGAGGTGGTATACGATATCTTCCATACATTCTTGTTTCAAATTTGAAATAACACCACGTTACTGTATTGGAACTTCTTCTTAATTGTTCAATATACCTATTAATTTTATTTATAATTGGTTCACTTGTTATCCAATTTACTTTAACAATGCCCATAAAATTATTTTGTACTTCGAAAAATATACATACCAATAACGCTCCAAACTTCAATCCTTGTTTCTTGATTTTTCTTAGATTCATCATCAATTGATTTCTCATCATTTCTACTAGATCATATATGTTTCCTTAAGGAAATGATATCATATGCAAACTGTAGTGCTCCTCTAGATATGTTGTCTATTTTATTTTTTTGATAGATCTTATATCCCATAACCATTTATGCAAATTTCATTTCTTTGTCCAAAATGTTTATTAGAACAAAAATTTTCTGATCTTTCTTGTACCTTACTATACCTTCAATCTATTCCAGAATGTAGTTCCTTTACGCATTTTCTTCCATTAGCTGATAATCCAGTGACTGCAAAGATGATTTCCTTTCTGATCTTGATTTGTCTATCTCAATCCAACCATATGTAGTCTCCATGTATTCAACTCAATACACATTTAATTCAATCAACTTCAAAATTCTTTGGCATGTGCATGATATGTGTTAGTCCTTTTGTTTCAAGATTTGCATACTCTTCATTCAACATTTCATTCTCTTTGTATAGTTCCTTGTAGGTTGTACTTATATCTTTATCTCTGATCTCACTCTGATTGCATTGAATATAAGCTCTAACGTATTCTGGCAATGTAAATCTACTTGGTATCCAAGATAATGCTCCAGCTTCATTCGTTTTAGTTTCTTTCATTGAATTTAATTGAAATTTATGTTCCTTTTTCTGTGATTTGTTGATTAATACAAATTTCTCATCCATAATAACTGTTATACAATTCTCAAGAAATTTTCGATCATCTAGGGTTTACTGCTCAATCAACTCGCTAAGAAATCATTTCTGTAAGATGAATTGGTAATGTTCTCTCAAGCTCATTTTCTCATTGACTTTTTAGAATATGGCTTTCATTAGATAAGTGTCATTATATATAGAGGTAAGGTGTCCAATGTTTATTTTTACTTAAACATTTATTGCAAGCCAATAGTGTTCCTTTTGTACCGATAGTAACATGGATTCACCGATAATAATCTCATACTAATATTTTTTGTCTTTCCTAATTACTTATTGCATCTATTTATGTTATTTGAATTCTTTGTCTCGTAATTGATTTAAGGGACTAATTGATTATTCTAATGAAGTTTTAGGTCCCTAAGCAATTACATACTTGCATAGTTGATGGTTGAATTCCCTATGCCATTTAAAATAGGAGCTTCCATTGATGTTGCGAAAACTTTCTTATTTACCCATATCTTCTTCATTTCCTCTTTGAACTTGTTCTTGATTTATAGTTCATTATCCTCTCATATCTCTGTCATTGTCAGTGGAAAACTAATATCTATAGTTGTAGGTGGCATGACCAAACTTTGAGCTAATATAACATGGTACTACAAATGGTTTCCAAGGTTCGGTTCTTACTTCATTGTTTCCTTTTCTGCATTCTGATCTTATATGTCCTGATTTTGTACACTTAAAATATGTAACTGAGTTGTTCGCTTCTTTTCTCTAATAGAGTACCATTTTCCTTATTGTCGGTATTTTGGTTTTGCAATCTTCAACTTTGTGTCCATAGTGATTACATTTATAACAATATCCATAGTGATTACATTTATAACAATATCCATAGAAATTCTTCTCAAATGATCTAGTGATGGTTTCATATCTACATTCATATGCTTTATGACTAAACTTGTTGCAGTTATAGCAATAATCATCGAAGGGTGTGTTCCCAGTAGAACTTACTTGTTTGCTTCAACAAATGTTTGTTGTGTGACCATATTGTCCACAATCATAGAAAGTATGATTATAGGGTTTCTTACCTTGTATATCACTTGATTCTCTAGATTTTGATGATTCTTCGATCTCCATAATATTGTTGCCAATATATCCAAGTATGGTAGTGTCACCTAGTTTTCTCTAATTTTTCAATTGTTCATCAATCTTCTGCGGGCTTTGTTCAACTTTCAGGTTGTTCTTTAAGTCTTTGTTCTCTTACTTTAGCTTTTGATTTTATACTTGTAGTTGTAAATCTATGTCACCAGTTCTTTCTATCAGTTCAGATTGTGCATGAATATCCCTTTTTTGTATTTCTAGTAGTAAGTCTTTTCCAGTGGTTGTTTCTTCAACATCTCTTTTTCTGTTTCAAGATTTTCTTTGGCACTTTTGGAAGTTCTTATTCTTTCTAGTATTTTTATCATTCTCAAGGCTTGACTTTCATGTTCCTTCTTCATTTGATTGATTTCTTCATGTAATTCATTTTTATTTTCCAATAAATCAACAATAACAGCATCAACTTCCTCAGAATTGATACTTCCTTCCGATCTAGTTTGTCAAGGTCATTAAGGCTCATGTGTAGTTTTTCTGTCAGTTCCTTGCTTTTTGCAAATGATGTCTTTAGTTTTTTCTTCAAATCATGGATTTTTTCATTAGCATCTTCTAGGGCTCCCTTTAACTATTTTTGATACCTATAACTTTCCATTATCCCAGATCTACTCCAAAGTTGTTAAACTTTTCTTCTATAGAACCAATGAGCTCTGATACCAATTGTTGGAAAGATTTAGGTTAGGGACTGAGAGGGGGGTGAAGCACTACCTCAAACAATTCACACTTTTTCCCTATCAATCTCAAACTTAAATTGTTATGTTTACCTATACCGATACTTGTTTTGCCTTTTATCAATGACTATTGCATATTGACCGATAACTGATAACTTGCAAATTAACAAGCATGTAACATATAAAAATTCAAACACTTAACACAATATTTTGGTATCGCAGAAAACCCTTGGTAAGAGGGAAAAATTGTGGTGGGGATGAAACCCACAACTCAGCACTGCAGTAATAAAGAGCCCGATTAAGAGCTTAAAAAATGTCATCTTCTGAATGACTTTACCATGTTAGGAGTAATTAATACCTTGTTAGGAGTATTGAAAGTCCTTTCAAAGACTACTCTATTAAGAGATTTTTTCCCACTTATACAGTGTTCACCATGTTAAACGAGTTACAATAAGTTCCCAAATAGAACTTGTAAGTCTCGTTAGAGACTACCCAATTAAGGGATTTCACAATCTTGTTGCTAAACTGTTAGGAATAAATCAACAAGAAATTTGACCTGTGAATGCTTTCTCCTAAAGCTTGTGAGATCTCACTATGCTCTGTTCCTTTCCCGATTTATGCTTTGCTAGTCTTCGTTGATACTTGTTCATACTCTACGCTATCACTTCTTTCCTCTTCTCTATCTTTTTTCACTATATCTCTTTCTCTCTTTGATGTCCTTTTAAAGTATTTGTCTAACCTAATTATGGTTTATCAACTCTTCCATATGTTGTTTTAATAGTTGGATGGCATCCCTGATTCTAGGCTTTTATTTTCCTTTCGTCGATAAATGTTTTGATAATCTTTTCTGATAATCATAACCTTTTTGTCGATAACTTATTCTTTTCTGATAGTACTCTATAGTTGATGTTAATTTCCAGCAATGAAAATCTTAGCAAAATCAATCATTAGCCTGTAGAGGATTTTTTCAAGTAACAATTTTGCTTTACAAATTTTATGTAACTGGAAATTTTTGAACTTATACCATGAATCTCTCTCTCTCTCTCTCTCTCTCTCTCTCTCTCTATATATATATATATATATATATATATATATATATATATATATACTTTTCATAATCTTAAACCGTATCCTTATCATAATCTTAACCCTAAACCTAATCCTAACCTTCTCTCTATCTTTGTGACAAATAATAGACTAACAAAGTAATATCTTTGTTCTACTAAAGATGAAAAAAATGGTATGAGGTAATGGGTCAGTTTTATATATATACAATATTGTAACATATGTCGTCAATTTCCTTGTTTTAGATTTGTTATATAGTTAAATTAAACATTCTCAAATTGAAATTCCTATCATTAAGAATGATCCATGGTAGTTTTAAACATTTCCAACTCCAAATATGCACATATTTATATATATGGTATAGAATATATGATAGGGGATTTCAAATATTGTTTCATAATACAACTTGTTGGCAACTAAGCCACTACACATAAAATTAGATGTGTGTATGCATTTGAGATGCTAATGGGTGATCATTGACCTTTTGATTATGAATTCTACACTATTAAGAAAGTATACATGTTGTTATTAATTGTGCAACTGCGCAAAAATCTGTACCATCCACATGTCACAACCTGAGGGGAATTTAAATACACATTGTTAACATTAGTTACAAACAAACAATTTATATTATAGATTGTACCCTCACAACATATGATAGACTATATGTGCACCTCTATATGGTTTGGTTGTAAATATGATGTTCTAGGGTGGAATACATGTCGTATTTTTTAGGCTACACAAATTTAGTTCTGGGATGAGGTAAGGGGTTGAATTTTACACCCATCTTACTCTTGGAGTAAATCTCATTTTTGTAATTACCTCTGAATCTCATCATTGTAAAAGAGTTAAAGTGCACCTTGATATGATTTCATTGTAAATATGAAGCTCTAGGTTAAACTATGCATCATTTTTTTGAACCTACACAAACTTAGTTCATGGTTGGTAAGGTGTAATCAATATGTGATTGAGAATTATGAAAATCAATTCAATTGCATGGGATGGAAAACTAGTTGGGACCAATAAATATTGTGTAAATTATAATTTCATAGGTCTAGTCTTACAAGGATTTTGATTAATGATGATGCTTATTAACTTAGTGTTGCATGTTATGGATTATCTAAAATTTAATGATTGAGTTCTCTTTGCTATGGTCGAAGGATTAGGTTGTTCATGCTATTTCGTTTTCTTTACAATTTTCTTTTGGTTATTTTTAAATGTTTCCTGTTCTTATTTTTAGTTTTGTTATTGTTTTTTGCCCACATACATAGATTGTTTACACAATCCTAGAAAAACATAAAATGAGAAATATAGTTGTGTTGGGGGTGCACGTACTTCTCTGACCTAAAGAGGGAGGTTATGATATCCAACCACCCATTTAAGACAGTTGTGTTGGGGTGCACATACTTCTCTGACCTAAATAGGGAGGTTGTAATATCCAACCACCCATTTGAGATAATATCAAATGAACATTAAATAATATTAAAATCCATCTAATACGTTATGTGCAGGTTGAAAAAATACTATGCAATTCAACCTATAAAAACATAAATTAACGAAAATATTTTTTAGGTGCACATGAAACTTTGTTACCTAAAGAGGAAGATTGTGAAACCCAATCTTTAAATTGATGGTAGAGAAATATAAATAGTATACCTCTTCTATTATTGGTCAAGTGGACAATAAGAGAAAATTATGAACAGTGGATCATAAATTAAAAGATATAGAAGTTTTGATGGTTGCTTCATTAGAAAGATAAAATTAGAAAATGGAAGGAAAAGAAGATAACGTGCAAGAGTTGTCCTTTTACAACATATAAGAGGTCTAAAATAATAAAACCACATGCCTCTAATAGATAACATATATATAAATATTAATTTAATAGAATATATATATATATATATATATGGTTAATGGACCGAAGTCGAGATTTAATTATTATTATTTGTTAAGATTAAGTAGATTCAAACCCAAGACCTCTCATATTAGAGGCTCACAACTTTACTGTTGTGTTGTAGGTTGTTGCCTATTTATTTTTATTTTTTTGGCAAAAATGGGAGAGCCATTATAATATATTATATATTTATTTTAAAAATTCCTTCAATAGAGCTCCAGGGGGAAAGAAGCAGGGAAGAAACCCCCCATCTTGGCCCAAAAATTTCAACAATAACATATTAAAAAGACCTTATAGGTCAAATTATATGAACTCATAGAAAATACTACTTACATATTAATCTTTTACATAACCAAAATAACCCAGGCATGTCAACCACCCACAAAATCAAAATGGATTATCGACATTCAAAATAGGCTCATCCTTCAACTACGATCTATGCACCTCCAAATTTACCCTTCCCTTTGGAAGACAATCTCCCTACCCAAGAAGCCTTGGACGATGTAGCCAAAGATGAGCGTGTGGATATATGGTGAGAAGGAGTCACCATTCTCATGCTCTCCACAAATGCCAACACCACTGAAAAAATGTCAAAAAGGAGGAATTAGTTTGTGACCACCCCATTTGGAAGGATGTCAATGGAATTTATAATTTCCCTCCTTAGATGTTGCAAATCTCATCCTTGCAACGCCAGCTTGATGATGTCATACAAGAAGAAAAATTCCTTCCTATACTCCAGCTGGGTAGAGGGAGAGGCTCCCAATCCAAGCCTTTGATCTCCAAACAAAATACCCATTAAGTGCCACGTGTAAATCCATCTCTATTGCAAATTCTAATTTAAGGATCATTTTCATCATCTGCATAAAAACTTTGTAGTTAGGGATCATGTCGTAGCAGTTGGAGAGGAAGATCGAAACTACATGTGAGTGATATATGTGCCTAGAGGCATTAGGAAATAGAATTTTGTCACCAATTATATTCCTAATGGCCTGCATAACGTCACCCAAGAGCTTTTTGAATGCTACTTTCATGTTCCTTCCCCAATATGGGCCCGAGAATGGTCATTCCCAGTCTTTCATTGGCAGATATATTCTCTGATTGAGCCATTGATAATCCATACTTACTGAATAGAGAACCTACCAAGACCTAGCTATAGGGAATAAAGTGGAGAACGTCATAACTAAATCACAAAATGGGGAGAATAAATAGCCCATTACAGCCTAAGACAACATAATGTGCAGGCTGCCACATTAATTTCGCATGAAACTAGGGAACTACTAAATGTTTTAGCCTCTCTGTATATAAAGTGAAATCTATCGCCTCAGAGATTTAGATTTTTACTTCATACCTCCTTGGACACTCCAGCAATATATCAGGTGCCATGACTTATGCTTACCTCAGAACACATGAAATCTTACCATGGGAGAACAACTTGTGCTAAGCATCAAAAAACATGGACGTATTTTGCATAAGGCATTAATTGAGTATCTGCCACATCTCACTAAACATCAAATCCNCTCTGTATATAAAGTGAAATCTATCGCCTCAGAGATTTAGATTTTTACTTCATACCTCCTTGGACACTCCAGCAATATATCAGGTGCCATGACTTATGCTTATCTCAGAACACATGAAATCTTACCATGGGAGAACAACTTGTGCTAAGCATCAAAAAACATGGACGTATTTTGCATAAGGCATTAATTGAGTATCTGCCACATCTCACTAAACATCAAATCCATCGCATAATACTGAAAAAAAATACTTTTAAGTACAGTTTAAAACTGATTACCATGTGATCGCTAATTTCCCATGCTTGAAACACCTTAAAGCCCTGACATCTTTTTCAGACAGCATTCATCATGTTAGAAATTTGGTTGTTTATCCCACTGGACCATCGAGTAATCCTCCTCCCAATCCACCTCATCCTCATTAACCCCTTTATTGGAGAGCCCATCAGAAAATCTATTAGCCTCTCTGTAATAGTGTGAAATAATATAGGATGAAAAGCGAGGGAGGAGTTTGTCTACTTCTTGCAAAACATATTGAATTTTCCGGTTTACTGAAGCCTTGGCAGATAAGTAGGAGATAATTAAAAGGGAATCATCTTCAATGTGCAAATATTTCACTCTTGGTCGAATAGACAGTTTGACCCCACATAAAATAGCCTTGGCCTTGACCATGTTGTTTGAGCCATCTGGAAGCCTACAATGGGTTGCTTCAAATATAGATTTGTTATCTCTTCTTAAAACAAAACCCGCACCTAATTTTCTGAGGTTACCTTTACACACATCATCAAAATTTATTTTAATATAATGTGAATCAGGAGGGCTACATTTGATGTCTTTTCTTACTTGTTGCTTAGGAATTATGCCAATAAGTACCCCTTTAAATGGAATTACAATTTTTTTCGATTTGTTGAGTATAGCATTATCAAAGGATGTATATGTAGATGAGAGAGCCTTAGCCTTAGAGACATGAGTATTGACCATTTCTGACACATATTTCTCCACCACTGTGCATATCTGATCCACCAAAGAGACATGTTTTCTAAAGATCCTCTTGTTTCTCTCCCACCACAAGCACCATATTATTGCACCTGGGATTACTCACCAGATTACTGAGAAGAAGGACTCCTAATGTAGAAGAGGCCACTGTTGCAGGATCAATTTCAGGGTGGTGGGTAGGGGGCCTTTCCACCCAAGTTTACTTAGTGTCCATTTCCAAACTTCTTGTGTGAAATCACATGCGACTAGTAGATGATTAGAGTCCTTCACTACCTTATTACATAATAAACAAGAGAAAGAATCGGTGATGCTAAGACGTTTAAGTTGTGTGCTTGATAAAATCTTATATTGAATTTCCAAGCATAGAAAAACACCAATTTTGGGTAGGATTTCATTGTGCCAAGAAAACTTCAAGATTGGATTTGATTCATTAGGATTAGAGACCAGAACTTTATTTCATTGTATATCTTCCTGAGTTTCCTTATGTCCATATCAGCCTATCCATGCCACCATTTATAGATATGAACCTTTTCTTAAGGATATCTTCTAGTTCCAAACTTTCTTCAGGAGGAATAGGTAAAAGAGAGAGGTCCTTACATTTGACCATCGCATCTTCACAGGTCAGATAATCGACAACTTTCACCCCCTATCATTGTTCCAAGATAGTTCTAGCCTACTGAAGATTTGGAAAAGTGGATAACTGGGGGATGTAGCCACCCTAATTTGGCTTTCTCTGACTAGAGACCCACCCTAATTTGGTCTTCTCTGACGACAGACCCTATTTTCCCTAAGTGTGATCATACCCCTAATTATGTCAAGACAATTCTACAATTAATTGGCATAATTCATTTAAATCAAATTTAATTTCCTAGTGATCTTATCACTAATTTACATTAATTGCCTTATCCATTTAAATCAAATCAAATCAATTAAAGAAAAATAATTAAATACATGACTAAGGTAATTAATTAAAAGGAATTAAATAAAATCCTAATTACAACTCCTCACTTGCAAAATGGAAGGTCAATCCATTAGCCAATGAGAGTTAAATCACTTGGATCACCTCACATGGATCACCAAAGATTCAATCTCCACCTCTCTTCATAAATCAATCCTAACCTCTCATTCCTCAAATTATTCTATAAAAGGAATGAATTTTGAGCTCAATGGACCCCCTAATCTTACAAGTTTGAAAGCATCCTTATGCTTCCCATAATCTTTAGAATTTTAAAGTACTCTTATGTTGTGATATTGCTATCAGGATTCAACTGTGTAGGTTTTGAGTCAAACTCATTGACCCATAATTCATGAGTAGTGGTTCACATGAACCCATCTCTCATGAGAATGAATGGAACACTTAGCACTCATTG
>MU224023.1:10616-40039 GCA_018584345.1 Thuja plicata | reverse complement strand
GCCCTTACTATTCTGGAGTAAACTGGAATTTCCATTATCCCGCCTAATAATTTTTTGAAAATATGACTATTGCAGGCCATATTTCTTACTAGGTCGGGAGGGGCAAATGATTTCCTACGCTGGCTTAGTAGATTTTTCTCCTATTTCATATGACATAAAACCCTGAAAATCCCCTTTCGCCCTATTTCCCCGAAGGTCCACAAAATGGTTGTGGCCCTCTGATTTGGTCAGCTGGGGATTGCCTACCTTCAGATCTGGACTCTTATGCACAACCTTTATTTTAGTACCTTTGCTGACGCCTCTACTTTCTTAAAATAGAAGCGTGGATTGACAAAAATTGGTTTAGCTGGTTGGACCACTACCTTCCCTCAAAAGATTTTTTTGAAAACATCCAGGGTTGCATGATCTTCCTAGATATTCCATGTATGTGGTATAAATTTTTCTGCAAATGCATGTGTCCTAAATCCAAAAATATGATCCGCTCCATGGGTATCTTTCACCCTTTGTACAAAAAGCCGATGGCGAAAGATTTGTGTGAATTATTTTCCCTCTATATTATCCTTCTCATTTCTAACTGATTTATTTCCTGGAAACTATTTAAATCCAGACTGTCCTTGTTGTTCCTGCTGCGGTAGCTCCTGACATTTCCAGTTTCGCCCATGCTGCCCTTTCCATATTTGTGGTTGCCCTTGTTGTCATCCTGGTTCTGCCTGTGCTGCCTATTTATTATATTTACATATTATTATTATTTTAATAGTTATAATAATTATGTGGATATAATTATTATATAATATATATATATATATATTTATATAATAATATACTTATTAATTATTAATTTTTTATTTATATGTCATTATTATAATAATTATGTCATAAAATTATAATATATATATATTTTTAGTTATATTATGTAACTTGAAAACATTTTTTATTTACTATAATTAATTTATTATGTAAGAATTATTTTAATTTAATTTAGTATTTATTTATTTACTTTTATTTTAATTTGAAGTTTTATTAAAATTATTTTATATATATCCATCCAAATCCTAATTTTATTTTATTGTTACAAATGCAACTTGACAATTTCATTGATACACAAAATTGCACAAAATAGAAACTAGAAACATCATGATTGGTGGAAAATTAACATATTCAATGATTGTGATATTGCTATTAGGATTTAACTGTGTAGTTTTTTGAGTCAAACTCATTGACCCATGTTTCATGAGTAGTGGAAAATTAACATATTCAATGATTGTGATATTGCTATCAGGATTCAACTCTGTAGTTTTCTTAGTCAAACTCATTGACCCATGTTTCATGAGTAGTGGTTCACGTTAACCCATCTCTCATGAGAATGAAAGGAACACCCTATCTCATGAGAATGAATGGAACACTCAATGCTCATTGCATCTAGGTGATGCTCACGAGGTGATATTCAATGATTTTAAATGTCTATACCAAAACTGATTTTATTTTATTTTTAAAAATATAATTGAATAAAAAAATTATATTATTTAAATTATAATAGAATAATAATATCATATTTATTTTGTATACTCTTCATATCTACATTATTTAAATATTTTTATAAATATAATATATGATGACAATGGAGGAGCAGAATCTCAGTGGAATAGATTTGCAAGAAAGGGTTTTGCAAGTACCAAATCGTTCATCGGTTTTCATACACTTAAAGGGCTTTGCTTCAAACAAAGTGACCAGAGGCCTCAATGAAACTATCAACAATAATCTTCCTGGCGTCGAATCCTCCCAGGTAGACACAGTTAAGGTAAAAAGGGGCGACATTCCTTTTGATGATGATGACTTAGCCAGATCAAAGATCACAGGGCATACTCCTCAATGGGCTCTCAAGAATGGAAGATGGAAGGATTGCACTATCAGTAAACAACCTAGTTCTCAGTATTTTTGTAGCTTCCAGCGGCTATCCTCCTACCCTTCACATGGAGTCTCAAAAATTGTGAGGGTTTCAATTTTTCAAGGTATTTTAGGGCCACCTCCTGCAAAGAAACTACCACTATACAGACCTCCCTTCAGGTGTCACCCTAAATTACTCAGACCTCTCTCTCCTCCCCCGCCCTTTGATGTCTATGATGGCACCCCTCCCCTTTCACTTGGTTGTTCTCCAACCAGTTCACCCCCCATTAGTCCTTTCCCTTCTGAGCCCTCCTCCCCTATTCTGTCCTTTGTTTCTTGGCCAAATTCCACCCCTATTCGTCACCCTAAAATCGTTCCTAAATCTTGATCTCCCTTCAAACCAAATTTAGATCAGCTGCCCCCCCCCCCCCCTTCCTAAGGTGCCTTTGCAAAATTGGGACTTGGAGTTTTTGGGCCATCATTCTCAACCCCCTCTGGAACCTCGGGTTGCTCTACCATCTCAATTGATCCAACCTACGGTGGAATACCTTTGATCTTTTGCTATAATTCGTAAGCTTCATTAATTTCTTCCTTTTCAATTGCTTCTATTATGGGCTCAAGATTCATGGTTGGGTCTCAAAGAGATTTTTCTCTATGAAAAGGGTTCTCTATTTTTTGTAGCCATTTTTTATTCGTCACAGGCTAGGGCAGATATTCATAAATTTAAAGGTTGGTTCTGCAATGGTATTGGCATTATTACTTATGCCTGGACTCTGAACTTTTGTGTCAAATCTATCCACCCTTTGTTTATGCCCTATTCGTCAGCCCTTCCCAATCTCCCTCTTGAGTATAGATTTCCCTTGCTAGTGGAAATATTTGCTAACAAATTAGGTATCTTCGTGAAGCATGACTTATCTTTGTTCTCTCATCCCCATCTTCCTGTTTGGGTTTGCCTGCTTCTCAATCAATCCAAGCCAATCCCTTCTCAACTTTCTATTTGCTCAAAATTCAGGACTTGGATACAGCCGATCAGTATCTTGGATCCCTCCCTTATTATTGCTTTGGGTGACTCATTAGGTCATCCGCCACACAAATGTCAGGGTTCATCTGAGGCTACCAAGGTTTTCTTTTCATTCCCATCATCATCCTCTCGATCATCCCCTTCCTCTCCTCTTCGGCCCTCTCCACCCTTCTGCTTCCTTCAGGTCCCTGTTGTTAATATGCTTGCTCTTGATTTGGAATATCTCCCTTCTCCTCATCTTTTTTGTACTTTCTCATCCTGCTCTTCATCGTTGTCTAGGCCTTTTTTGAAGGTACATCTTTTTGTCTCCTCTCATCCTCTTTGTAAATCTTCTCTCATTCTCATCTCTTCTGGTACCAAGGCTTGCCTTTTTTCTCTTCTTTCTTTGTTTTTTTCTTCTGGCCCCCCTTTACTGGCCTCAAGATCCCCCATGTTTAACTTTTCCACTTGGATGAATTTGGCCCCTCTGGCCTACCTTCTCTTTTTTCTTCTTTGATTGTTTCCCCATGCCATCATGTTTTTGCTTTCCCCATTCCTACCCCTCTTTGGGTAGATCGACCCCTGATTCTTCCTTGCCCAACTGTCTCTGCTTTCTCTAAAGATTGTATGATCCAAAACCTTATCTTCAATAGCCAACCCTTCTCTTTGGTCCCTCCTTCCCATTGAGCCCGGGTACCTGAGCATGTTCTCCAATTAATGTGTGACAATATTTTGATTTTAGTATCCTCTCAAATTTATGAGGAAGTGGTTGCTGAGGTTGCAGATGAACCTTTTGCTTCTCCCTCTACTTCGGTTGTGACCTTCAAGGATACTCCATGCCATGGTGGGAAGGGCTTTGATTTTTTGAAAAATCTTTCAATTGCCTAGACCCCTAGTGTCCTCTCTCCCACTCTGTAGGACAATGAGATTAAAATTCCTAAGAAGAGAGGTAGAAGACCCCTTGCGGCTAAAACTAAGATTGAAATCAAAGCTGGCCTTCAGTCTACAATTCTAGATAAATTTTTCCCTATCATCAAAATGAGGAGTGTGAATTGCTCCCCTACCCCCTCATGAAAATTTTGTCCTGGAATGTCAGGGGCTTAAATGCCCCTGACAAACGGTGTCAGGTCAAAAAATTTGTTGATTCCTCTCAGGCAGATATATTTCTTCTTCAAGAATCCAAGTTGTCTCAAACATCTTTTGACGAGACTATTGCTAAATGGGATTGTTGGGTTTCCTTCCTTGTTCCCTCTTTCGGTGCGTCTAGGGGTTTGATTACACTATGGAATCCTAAATCTGTTAAGGGTGAACTTTTATTTTCAGACTCTAACTGGCAGATGGTGAAGTTTTCATGTTTTGATTTCAAATTTTTTTTGTTCAATGTGTATGGTCCCTCTTCCCCTCAGGACAAACTGGCCCTTTGGGATACCCTTACTGCCCGAATTGCTTATATCAAGGATCTTCCATTTATCTTAGGGGGTGATTTCAATGCCATCACATCTGCTCTTGAAAAATGTGGGGGAAATCCTACGTCTCCACACGTCATTGAGGAATTCAATCTTTTGATTCATAATAATGCCCTCTTTGATATCTGTCTGGGAAAGGGTTCCTTTACTTGGTCAAATCATAGATCAACTTCCCCGATCTCTGTTAGAACAGATAGATTTCTTCTTTCATTTGACTTTAGTCTTACGAATCTCAAATTGTCAACTCAGATTCTCTCTTCCCCAGTCTCAGATCATTTCCCCATCTCTCTTAACCTCTTGCTTCCTTCTCATATTTCCAAACCTAAATCTTCTTTCAAGTTTGAAAGTATGTGGTTTTCACATCCTCGTTTTGCTTCCCTTCTTTGTCAATGGTGGGTTTCTGCCCCTTTTTCTAAAGGTAATAGAATGTTTCAATTCCATAAAAAATTAAACTTTGTTAGAAACAAGATTATGGTCTGGAACAAAGAGGTCTTCAAGAATGACTTTGAAGAAAATAGTACGGTGGAAAGTGAGCTTGCCATTTTATCAGAGCACATAGTTAAATCTAGGCTAGATGCAACTTCTGCTGCTAAATAGAAGGACCTCCAGGCCTATTGGGATATCCTTTGTTCTAGAGCAGAAATACATTGGAGACAAAAATCTCATGAGTTGTGGTTGAAGGAAGGTGATAAGAATACTAATATCTTTCATACATTTGCAAAAATTAAGAAAGCTTCCTCTTCAATCTTCACCACTAAGGATGTTGTTTCTGGCTCTCTTTTGTCTTCACCACAAAAAATTGCCGATGAAGGAGTCTCTTTTTCACTAATCTTCTCACTCCCCCTAATCCACCAGTTGAAGATTTACCAACCATGGATTTACCTCTTCAAGCCATTCCTCCCCTTGTTTCTGACTCTGACAATGACTCTCTACTAGAACCTTTTACTCTCGAGGAACTCCATTCTGTTGTTTTCTCTATGGTGCCAGATAAATCTCCTGGTCCTAATGGTTTCACTATTCTTTTCTATCATAAGTGCTAGGATGTCCTCATCTTTGATCTTCTCCTTTTTTTGGAAGAATCTCGCATGAAGGGATTCATTCTCAAAAATTTCAATACTACCAACCTCATCTTGATTCCTAAGTCTAAAACACCCCAGACATTTGCAGAATTTTGGCCTATTTCTCTTTGTAATGTAGTCTATAAGATCATTACCAAATCCATATACTTAAGGCTTTAACCTTTGATCCCTAAGATTATATTGATTCAGCAAGGAGGTTTTATTCCAAGTAGAGAAACTTCTGAAGGGGCGATAGTTTCTCTAGAAGTTCTCCATTCCATTTAGACACACCAAATCCCTTTGTTTGTGGAAAAGTTAGATATGATGAAAGCTTATGATAAGGTTCGTTGGTCCTTCCTTTTCAAAATTCTCAGAAAATTTGGCTTTTCTTGTCAGTGGTGTAATTGGATTAAAAACTGCCTGTCTGGAGCTTCCTTTTCTGTTATAATTAATGGCTCCTCCTCGGGATTTTTTTGAGCTTCTCAAGGTGTTTGTCAAGGGTATCATATCTCTCCATTCTTATTTGTTGCCATGGCGGAAGCTTTGAGTCATACTATTCAAAAACATGTCCTTATTTCAGATTGGAAAGGTGTTAGCATTCCTAATTCAGATTTAATCATCTCTCACAACCTTTTTGCTAATGATACCTTACTTTTTGGCAGTTTTTCCATATAGGAAGCCAAGTGTATTAAAAATGTGCTCAAACTATATTCTACTGGCTCTGTCCAAATCATTAACCCCTTGAAGTTGAAACTTTTCATGTTCTTTACTCCAACCATTATTCAACAATGAATTGTAGCCATCCTTGGATTTTCTTTGGACACCATGCCATCTACTTATCTTAGGATACCCTTTTTCCAAGGTCAAGTCAAATCTTCCTTCTAGGAGTTTGTCATTTCTCAGCTCAAAAATAGGATTGCTGCTTGGAAAGCACGGTGGTTGTCTCTGTCTGGTAGGATTCTGTTCATCAAAACTGTTTTGTCAGCCATTCCTAATTATTACTTTTCAGTCCTTCATGCTCCTAAGTCAGTTATTTCCCAGATTGAAAATATTATTCGTTCTTTCCTCTGGTCAGCCAATTTGACCAATGAAAAAAAGGTTCCTCTTGTCTCCCTTCAAACACTCTCATTGGATAAATCGGAAAGGGGTGTTGGGCTCCATGATCTTCTAGCCAGAAACAAAGCTTTTGGAGGCAAGTTGATTTGGAACTTGTATTCTAAACCCCATTCCCTTTGGTGCAAGATTTTTCAAGCTAAGTATTTAGATTCCCCTGATTCGTCTAGAATTTTCTCCATTTCTAACCCTCCCTTAGGTTCTCCTGCGTGGAATTTTATGATCTCTTCAAGAGAGATTGTAGTTAAATTCTTGTCCTAGAAGGTTCAAAAGGGGGATTTTTTGTATTTTTGGGTAGACTCCTGGAATGGCTTCCCTCCCTTAGCTTCTATTAACTCTCTTGCTGAGGTTATAAATACCTTCATCCAATTGTGGGGTGACAAATTGGCAGACTATATAGATCATGTAGATATTTTCTCTCGTAAGGCAGTCTGGAAAGATCCCTCTTCTCTCCCAATTTCTCCTAATCACATTAAGACTTTTAACTCTATCCTCTCGTCTAGAGTAGTTTTTCTTTCTAATAACTCAGATCTCCTAATTTGGTGCCCTGCTAAGAATTGTAAATACTCAGTTAAGGAAGGTTATAATGCTATCTGTCATTTGAATAATCAGTTCAATTACCAATAGGTGTTCTTATTTTGCTGGGATAAGGCTGTCCTACCTAAAGCAGGGGCCTTCTCCTGGCTTGCCATTCAAAATAGGATCCTAACTAGTGATAGATTGGCCAAAATGCAAATTTCTACTCCCTTTAATTGTATCTTTTGTGGGGAATGTGTTAGGTCTGTGGATCATTTGTTTCTTTTATGCACTTTTGCCTCCCAATGTTGGGATTTTTTCATGAATAAGATGAACTTGGATCTTCCACTACCTTCTTCTTTATGGGATCTCTTCTAATCTTGGCTGGTGATGTATTCTCAATCCTTGTTTTCTTGTTTATGGATTATTATCACATCCACTATAATCTGGTCAATTTTGTGGGAGAGAAATAAAAGGATATTCTGCAACTTAGCCTCTGATCTCCCTTTAGTTCTTTCTACCATTGAGAAGTGTATTTCAGAATAGTTTAATATCACTATCACTTCCCATTTTAACCCAAATGTTGTCTTCTCTTCTTGGGATTGTCAGGTTCTTACTTCTTGGAAATCCCTTTCTCTTCCCTCTTCTCTTGTCTTTCCTCGAATCAGGAAAGTCCCCATTGATAGATCTTTGGTCAAGTGGCAGCCCCCTCAGTCCCCTTTTATCAAGTTAAACTTTGATGGCTGCTCTCATGGTAATCCTGGTGTTGTAGACATTGGAATTTGTTTCAGAAATCATTTAGGGCAAGTGTTGGCTTTGGAAGCTTCCCCCATTCCTGATAATACTAATAATATGGCGGAGGCTATCTCACTGTTTGAAGGTCTATTCCTCACCAAGAAGCTTTCAATTTCAGGCCTTCATATTGAAGGTGATTCTTCAGTTATCATTAATGCTTGTGTCAATAAATGCATTCACAATTGGCGGGTCAAATACATCATGCAACAAATCTGGTCCCTTATTGATTCTTTCCATAATTTCTCTATCTCACATACCCTTAGGGAAGGTAATGCTCTTGCGAAATGTTTAGAAAACATGGGTGGTGATAAAGTTCATCGTGACACCCTTTCTGTTGATTGTTCAATTATTAAATTCCCCTCCCTGATCTCTATCATTTGTAATGAAGAATGCTAAAAGTGGGACTCATTTGTCAGTGTCAGTTTGGGTGCACTGGTGTTTAGATATTTCTATTTTTTTGATGTCTGACTTTGGCTCTGGATTCTGAGTTTTCACTCCTCTCAAGTTGTTAGCCAGGTATACCAAAGTTCTTTTGATTTCTTCTCCGACGATGGTCAATGAATCCTGGCAGATCTCGGTGTCTCCACCAATGATGGTCGGTGTTTTCTAATAGATTTTAGTTTCTTATCCAACGATGGTCGGTGATTCTCTACCGATGATTGTCGGTAAGCTTTACCGATGTTTTTCCTATGTTACTTTTACCAACAGACATGGTGTAGGTCAGTCTTCAGATTTCGGTGTATACTATACTGATGGATCTTGATGTGGATATATTGATGGTTTTTGGGGTTGCTCTATTTTTTTCGTCAGACTTCGACAATGCATTCTCAACAGGCATTATTGAGCAAACTCAGTTTTCTTACCTTTTAATTTCCTCATTTTTCCTCCTTCCATCTAGTATGATGTCTTACGACTTCGTTGGCTTTGTTTTAATTGGGCCTTGATGTTCAGTTTCTTGTGACATTGAGATTGTCCCTTTTTTGGGCTATGATTACACTGATAACTGTACGTCATGAATTATGTAAGCCTTTGGTCATGTTTGTCAAAAATCCAGTATGTGATTTGATGGAACTTTTAAATTCGAGATGCTAAGGTGTTGGTCGTTATGTTGTCACTCATTTCTTCTACGTCATCTTGGGTTGATGAACTCGTGAGTAATCTCTCTTTCTCCTCACTTCGTATTTCTTGATGTGATGGTTTGGGGTCTTTTCATCTCTTTTGTGAAGTTGAGTTGGTGTGTGGTACTCTTATGTGGCATGCTTTGGCTTTTGTATTCAAGCTGGTAATTTATTTCTTGTTAGTACTTTGGGATTTTGACAGGACTGCATGTCTTGCACTTAATTGCGCGATAATCATGAGGTTTTTTCTGACCTTATATTTTGATTTTGCGTCCACTTTTGCCATTACGGTTTTTGTGGAGACCATTTTCATCTTCTTTCGTGTCTTGTTGGGGGTTTGTTTTTCTATCTTTGTTTTATTCCTAGTTTTCAGGCAGGGTTGTTTCAATGTCTATTTGTCCGAGTCCAGTGTTGGGTATTAGTACTAGGGTTGATGTTTGCTCTTCTTTTTCTGATCTCCACATGGACTATTATCCCCGCAACTACAGAATCTTCTTCGAGGTGGAAGATTGGGAGCAGCCCTTTCTGGGGTGTGTAAAAGATGATATGTTAGCAATAATTTTCTTTTGCAAATGACCACACATTCGTAGGGGAATCAAAAGGATTATTGGCGATGACATCCTTTTCCCGTTTGGTAAACATATTATCTTCCCATCCCAGATTCTGTTAGTTTTTTTGTTGAATGTTTGTGATCTTTTACAATCTCCATATCATTTGGGTTTAATTACATCTCAACATGTAAAGCCAGAGATACTTGGGGCCAATAAACTTTCTAAGGCTTTGCAGAAATATGATTTGTGGGGTGGTGCCAGCCTCATTGGTTGTCTTTTTCATCATCATTCGACCCTCAATCACCATGGTGTATATATTGTCCTTGAAAGTATTAAGGAGGGTCTCGAGCGCCAATTTTTTAGGCCTGTTAAAGCAGCCCTCCAACAATTTAATGGCTCACTCACAAAAGAATGTATAACTGTTGTACACCAAGTTGTTATTGCCATTCTTGATCTCCTTGAGTTTGACCCATCTGCTGCTGCTAAAGAACCCTCTGCTTCTCTCAGACCTATTTCACATTCTTACAGTCCTGAGGTGGTTGATCACCCCATCCCAGATCTCAATCTGAACCTCGGTTTGGGTGGGGATTCTTCTCCTATGGCAGGGGGTGACTCTACGTTGGTCCTTATGATAAGTTAATGGCTTTTTGCAGGGTTTCTTTTTTGATCTATTTTTTGTAGGTTTACTCCCATGCGGATTTTGTTTGGGCTCAGCCCCTTGTGTAGTTAAAAGCTCTGCATTGTTTAACTCCTTCTCACTGTATTTTTCTTCATAGTGATCTACCGACAGACATAAATTTTTTGATCTATCGACAGGCAAAAGTTTCTTGAAGTTTTGTTTCTTCCTACCTATGGGTTATCAGCATTTGATGTCAACTATGTAATTCGCCTCAGGGCTCTTTTATTTGCCTATGGGCTTTTGTATCTGTTGAAGTTGTATTGTTCTAAACTCTATTGTAATGCCTTAGGGCTTTTTGTAGTAGTTTAGGGCTATGTCTTGGTAGGGGGTTCCTCATACTTTTGGTTGGTAGTAGCTTCGGCCATCAGGGCTTGTTACTCTTCCAAAATTTGTATCTTATGTATATGAGCAATGATCGGAGTTTTTCTTACTGGATCTTTTCTCTAAGAGCTCTTTGAACCAGATTATTATTATATAAATATATCAAGTGGCCCTGCCACCTATATATATATATATTCAAATTTATTTATAATATAAAACAAATAAAAAGAACACTATAAAAAATAAAAAATAAAATACAAAATTTATTACCTTATGATAGTAGAACCAAAAAAGAAATTAATTCATAATTGATTGTAAGAAAAGATTTTAAAACTTTTTTTAAAAATCATGCATCAATAGTTAAAATGAACAAAAATTTTAAAAAACACAACTAGCATAAATTACAACTTGCGTTGATCGAAATAGTCAACTCCGTTAGTCTCCATTTTTTCAGCCACATGACATTTACCAATTCTTTATGGTGCTATGTATACATGTATGGTAAATTTATAGATGTCACACTTTATTTGAGGAGGATAAGATCAAGCAGATAGCTAGTTTGATTGTCAAGATTCACAACATGAGATCGGATATGGAAAAGACTATGGAGATAGTTTAGAGATGTGTTTCGTGGTCCCTTAAACTGATGGTCTCATGGACGTCATTAAAATTCTTCAATTCAATTCAATTCAATTATGATACGAGATGCTATTCATATTGCTTTTTGCATAAGGATAGACGACTCCTTATACTTTCGGCAAGAAGACAATACTCGAATTGCCACACCATACTTTGCACCTACCAAAACAATCAGGATTGTTCTAAAACAATTTATTTTATTGACTCTTGTTGGATAGATCAAAAAGATAATACCAAACTCTAAGGTGAAATAATTTATTTTATTAACTGTTAGTATTTAGACGAAAAAAGATAATATTAAACTCTAAGGTGGGTTGGTGTAAATTTGTGAGGTAAATTGATGCACCATATTTCATAATCACATATACTTTTCAACCTCCTCATAATGATCTTTACTTGTGGCAGGATTTGACATGTACCATCCACTCTATCAATTTTTGGTTGTTATCAAACTAAATAATAAATAAATAATATGACCAATTTTTCCCTTTCAAATCACATCGACCCACACAATCATTTAAACAAAGGCCAAAAGGCATCCCACTGCATTGGACTTCTCCTCGAGACATGACTCACCACCACAAGAATTTGAGGATTACAAGGCAGAAGAAGATGAGAATAACAAAGGTAGCACTAGAAAACGTTAAAAAGTAAGAATCTCAATCTTTTTTTAAAAAGTTGCAGTCGAATCTCAAAGCTGAAAAGAATGGCCATGATCATCTTTGGGTGGAAGCTAGGTCCCTGTGCTGAATGAAATGGAATCCAATGAAGAAAATTTCCATTTTGTCAACTGCCCACTAAAGTAATATGGATTGCGAAAAACCCAATAGACCTGGTTTTTATTGGATCCATCCCTACTGTAATCTCCATTGTTTTTCTGATTTGAAGTGCAGGAAAAGTAATGGCTCATTTCTTGAGAGTCAACTCTATGTCGGCTTAATTCCTTGCATGGGATATAAGATAGAAAAGGAGTCTGACTTTAAGTAGCGAAAAGAATAGAATAATAGGACAATGGGCATCAATCCGCATGCTTTCATGTCGGAGGAGAGGTAGCAGAGCGAAGTGGAGGTTTGGATATCGATCCCGTACGGAGGACTCCTCTTACCTTGCGGTCATATTGACGTGCCCTACAGCAGGGAAATGTCTTTTGCACTTGATAATCTTGTGGGAAAGGTCTGCCATCAATTACACTGCTTTTTTACTCTGCCATGTGTAGGACTCTTCTTTAAAAAGTTAGATTTATAAAATTTACTATTGAGTTTGTGCATTGGACGCGGTCGTATTCTTAGACAAAATGTACTTTTGAAAATGCAGAAAATACTATAGATTTTTGCAAAAATTTCAGCATTTGTTCTTCATGATCTACATCCTATGTGCTGTAAATCACAAAAAATTTGAAAAAAAAAACACTCTCTTTTGATATTTTGTACCTTTGTCTTTAGTACATTTTGTTGCTATTTGCAAAAGGTCATAGATCACGGGAAGCGAAGAATTTATAGTTATATAAATATGGATGCATGTTATTTAATAGTGTATGGTGTAAGTTTTATATGGCTGCATAGACACTTACTATGGGAAGGTTTTTAAAGACGATTTGGAGAATGAAACATAGAAAAATAACGAGTTGAAAGAGTGTTATTTTTATTGCATTATTGCTAAGTGAAAAAATTATTGAATTTTTTATTTTTTTATCATGGGATTCTACTTGTGTGAGTTATTTTTTAACTTAGTTTTGTGTGTATCTTGAAGGGGTGTTTTAATACATAGATATATTGACATGTGACATAATTGTATAAAAAGTGAACTCCCTTGTCTTATGTTCTCAACTTGTTTCAGTATATTGGTGTGCACATACCCCTCATCTTATTCTCATGCTCCCACATCATTATACATTCACCATATCTAATTGTTTATCATAGACATGTTCAAACTCATTTCCATGCACACATTACCCACCAAGATTTAGCTTATTTTTGGCTTAGGGCTAGTTTGTAGTCATGAGACTGTTGTCTTTGAAGATTCATATGTCATTTCACAAGATACCAAAGAATGGATACATTAATTTCTTGAGAAGAGAATTAAAGAATTGTATAGTGTGGTTGATTCTCAAGTGGCTAAGAAGACGAGAGGAAATGACTACATGGAATACCTAGTCCGTTGGAAGAAAAGAGTTGTAGATAAATCTTCTTAGCTAAGTAATGCAAAACTAACCATGTATGGAATTTAAATTCTATATTATCCAAAATGTTAATGAGTTTGCAACTCATGAAACATTTCATTTACTTGGTGTGTTTGATGTAGAAGCATGCAAGTCCATGGGCAATCCTACATCAACCAAAAATTATGTCCTTTCTTGTTTTTGTTTGTTTTTCTTCCTAATTTTGTATGTAGGAGTTGATGATTGAATTTCTTAGGGATTTTGTATGCTTTTGGCTCAGTGTTAACACCATCTTGTAGAAGGCCCGATGTGGTAAACTCATTTTCTATTTCATGAAGTTTGGACAAAAATTGACCAAATTATTCAAAGTCAAAACTTTGAGGTGCTCGAAGAACTAAGGAAAGATCCAATAGTTATAGTTATATTATAACCTCAACAATTCTAGTTCCTTACAAAATCTTTTACAGTTTTAGTTCCTATTAGACGCATGAACAAATTTAAACACAAATTTTGTAAGAAGTCAAAGGTCAAGGGTGTTCCAAGAACCATTGAAACAACCAACAATTCTAGAGTTCTTGCCTATAGTATTGATAGGAAGGTATCAATCATGCATCTTAAGAGTTCAGAGGTTCTTGAGATTTTAGGAATCACTGATAAAGTGGTTTCAAGTGTGACTTTAAGAGTTTCAAGAGTTCCTAAGACCAAAAAAACCCTCAACTATATAATTTTCTTCATTCCCTGTGAAGCCTAGTCTTTAATGAATCACTAAATAGTGTGCTAAATAACATATGATGACAGAGAAAATTATAAAGACTAAGTAGAAGAATTGAGTATGCCAAATCGAATTTGACACATGTCCTGACATGTCAAAGTCTGGGAAGATTGAATGCCAACTCCATCATCTCATACATTTAAGGTGGGTTGTGTTTGAAAATAGGAAAAATTCTTTAGTGTGACTTCAACTACATGCATAAGATTTTTGGTGACTTCTTCACACACATGAGATAATCCAAGCAAATTTATTTTACAAGATTTTAGAGAGAAAACATAATGTGCAAAAAATGATGAGAGCTTGTTGGTTCAAATACCTACAAATTTGTAAGACTTAAGGCAACAACTTGTACAAAGGCATGCATGAATGGTAAACTATAACATCTTTAAATTATTTTGTACTCATGTTAGAATCAATTAATTGAGTGTTAATAATAGTCATTTTAGATTTTTATTGAAGTTTACATTAAGTACTACCTACTTTAGTAGCTTGAAAAGGCCCCTAGAAATAAAGTTGTGTCAACTAGTACCATAGTACAGGTTTAATCCTAAATATTATGGAAGGTAGAGCTTAGATTCTTAAAGAGATTTTTCATAGGAAGAGTGAAGAGTGAATAACCAACAAGTATAGATAATTGATGAAATATGACACATAAAGGAAGAGGTTGAAGGAATATCTCATGAGATAGAGACATAACACTTATAGAAATGCTAAAAGGAATAACAACTAAGTCAAATTAAATTAAAAGATCACATCATAGGGGAGTAACTATAGAGGATTCAAGTGATAATGAATGATTTAGTGAAGAAGAAGGAAAATGAGGAAGAGATAAACACGAGAGAATTTTTTTGTGTACAATGGCCAAAATTTCCAACAACCAATGTGTAGAACCACCACCTTGAAATTTAGTGAGCTAATCCAAGAGAGTTGATGAATTGAATTTAAAGAGTGTATAAGTATTTGGAGTTGGAATTTATTGAGGATCCTCGTAGAGTAAAGATTGTAGCTACAAGGCTTAAGGGAAATGCATTTTTATCATGGGATCATGTCCCACTTAAAAGATAGAGAAGAGGGACAAATAAAGTTAAAAACCCAAAGAGGATGGTAAAAAAATTGAAGGAAAAGATCTTACCAATAGACTATCAAGAACCATGTTCAAGTTGTATAACCTTGGACAAAAGAAGAAAAATCTGTGATAGTATGAAGAAGATTTGTATAAGTTGAACATCAAATATGATCACATTGAAGATCATGCTAGGAAGCTCTCCTAGTGTGTTATTGGTTTGCATTATTTATCCAAGATGAGATTACCATTGTAACAATTACTAATATGGAGGAAGCTTATCGATTTGCATTAAAGGAAGAAGAAAACATTTCTATAGGATAGAGTAGTTATACGGGTAGAAGTAAATCGTCAAGTGGAAGAGGAAAATAAAATTATAGATGTAGTTATCAAGATAATCAATATGGATAAAGTAATTCCCAAACTAGTAGCAAAGGAGGTAGAGGAATGAGTGATTACTATATATTGTAGAGACTATGAGATCTAAACCTAGAAAAAAAAGGAGGAATCAAATCCAATATCATTGATTACATTAGAGAATAACTAATAGGCCCAACTACAAACCCCTAGAATATCTAGGTACAATTCTTGATTGTTCTCTTTTTTGTTTTTATTGATTTGGATATGATTGGAAAGTGACAATGCAAGAAATAGTCTAAAAGGTACAAAATTGACAATAATCAACTTAAACTGACAAATGTAGATATAAGTATGAACTGAGATGTATAGAATGGTAGGAGATGTAGAGAGGAACTTGTGTCTAAAATATGAGCTCAAAATGGTTGGACACTATGAATAGGTATCATAGTCCTTTTTGTGTGCCAAGTTCAAGATAGAAGTCAAACTAATCTTAGGAACCTACAAATTGCCTCTAGGTCAAATTTCAGGCCAAAAAACTAAGATTATGCTTTTATGCACCTTAGTCCTCTTTCATTCCAAAACTAGATCCGAAGGCATGTTTGAAAATCCATATTTTTGAAGGGTTTATGACAAGGAAAGGTTTTGAAATGCTTTGAAATATTTTTACAAGATTTTATAATACTTTGTAATGCTTTTTACAAGGTTTTGAAATGCTTTAGTGAGTTTTTTAGTAATGCAAAATTGTTTATAACACTCATGCAAAACACATCAAGAAGAAATATTTGTTTATGATTTTGATGCACAAACACTCCACAACTTAGGCTTGAAGGACAATACTTTCTGAATCCCCACGTGGATAAAATCTAGCTGCGACCATTCAAAGCAGATAGCCTAAAAGTTTGGTGGCATTGGCTCCCCTCCACGACACTCACTTCTCAGGCACACCAAACTTTGAATTCCAAGGGTCATCACCTCCCAAGGAATTTTCTATCTCTACTAAGAACCGCAAGAGTGTGGGGCGTCTTAGTCATTTCGCGATATTCTATTTTAACAAGTAGAAGGATTTTGACCACTACAAAGGTTTCTAGTTTGTGACATCCATTTCAGAGGATTCCATGATAAACTCTTACAGGAGGTCTCCTAGTGATGCAGAGTGGACAGTCAGAAGCACTAAAAGGACTAGGTATCCTTCAAATCCTCAAAACACCAAGAGGTAAAGTGCCTCTACACTTATCACAAGAGCATAAATGACTTGTTTCTAGGTTATCACAACCTACTCCCAACAGGGCAACCTAGTCACTAGGTTCTATCAAGTCTCCAACACCAACTCCCAATGATTGGCTATTAGGCACTTACACCAATTTGATATCAACTCACATGAAATTACTCCAAGGACCAGGGGTGACCTATACTCAAGGATTTGGTCTATTTAGGTCCCTAAGACAAGGATACAATGATCCTATTCACCATGTACACTAATTTGGTCATGGTTGCTATGATAAGCCCCTTATAGGCTTGTAGCCTTTTCAAATGGAATTTTGGGCTTAGTATGAAATTATTACACATAACCCCGTAAAAAAAATAGAGATTAAAGTACCCTTTATGGCCAAATGGATTATACCAAAGCACTAATGCTTGAAAGTGAAAGGAAAATAGAAAGACACACTATTTTGCCTAAACAAATATGGCTAATTAGGTCTCCAATTACACTACATGTACCCCTTCTATACAAAAAGGACCCAAACCAACACTTGTATTATGTGAAGGGATGCACAAGGACTTCTTAGACTAAAATTCAGTTCTTGATGAATCTCGTATGGTGAGTTATGCGGACTGTACTCAATCGCTTGATTGGTGCACACATGGACATGTACACTTATGGCATCATGGCAAACCCATCTCCCTGCATTTTATCAAACCCAACCTACATAATCTTAAAGATAATTTTCAATACAATATTTCCACCAAGGCTCATTAGATTATCATGGTGGAAACAAGAAATATGTACAATTGTTTGTGAAACCCTGATTTAGGGCCTAAAAACCAGAAAGCAGGAGTAAAAGTGCAATAACTTTCAATGTACGGAAGATTAGGACATGAGACAAAATGAAAAAGGAATATAATTCATAGGGATACCTTAATCTATCATACTTTCATCCCCAACCTTCCATACCTATCCATACCAATTGACTGTTTATTAAATTTACAGGAAAATGGTAAATTTATTGATTTTGAATGCCAAATTACAAAACTTGTCCTACCACCTACCTATAAGGGATTTTTTAGGCATTCCAAATGGTTACATCCACTTTTAAAAATAATTAGCCGTTTGGGAATGGATTTTACAATATTTGGCAAAAGTTGCTAAAGTTGCTTAAAAGTTGCTTCACAACTTTTTAGCAATTTTGCAATATTTTGCAACTTTTCTATCTAAGTGACCAAACTTGGTCCAAACCTATGATTTATGATCCCACATGGATCTAAACATGATAAAACATGAAAATATGAGAAAATAACCTATTCTTAAGGGTTTGGACATTATTTGACCAATAGTTGACCAAGGGCTTATTAAATGCCAATCTTGGAACTAGGTCTTACAAAGGGTGTCCAATATGAAACCTCTATTTGTAAATTGACCTAAATTCTACTAGGACCTTCAAGGAAATCTATAAGTTCCAAAAATAACACTTAGGTTAACTAGGGTGCTCCTACACCATAGTCCACATGAGGTTTTGAACTCAAGTTCCCACTTGAAGTTAACTGATCAAGAGTGATGCCATGCTATTTGACTTGGTCTTCTCTCATCCAGGTAGCTCATCAATGTTAGAGATTCCTTTCCATTTTACTGGATACTGCATATACTTTTTCTTCCTTGTTTGCTTCAGCACCTTGGACTCAAGAACTATTTCTAACTCCACTAGTTTTCTTTGTGGAAGATTTGTGACATAGTCTCCATCCTCCTCATTTTGTGGATCCTGCACATTGGTCATCTCTAAAACACATTTGCAAGGGGTGAGATCTAAAACATTAAATATAGGAGAGATTGATAATGTACAAGGAAGAGATATTTCATAAGAATTTTCACCCATCTTGTTGAGAATGGTGCATGGCCCAACTTTCTTCATATGTAAATTTGAATATCTTCCCTTGGGTATTCGTTCCTTTCTTAGGTAAGCCCACACTTTATCTCCAATTTGGAAGTGGATTTCTCTTCTTTTCTCATCTGCTTGTACTTTATATTTCATGGTGGATTGTTGCAATGTTTCTTTTACTTCTGCCTGAACTTTAGTGATCAGTTTTGCCAAGCCTTCACCTTGTGCACTAACTCTGGAATCATAAAGTAATTCCACAAAATCTAATGGACCTTTCGGGTGAAGTCCATAAACAGTTTGAAAAGGTGGTTTTCTAGTAGACCTGTTCATTGAATCATTGAATGCAAACTCTGCTTGATGCAAGATCATGTCCCAACTTTGGGAATGTTGTTTAGTCAGACATCTTAGGAGGTTGCCAAGTGACCTATTGACCACTTTAGTTTTCCCATCAGTTTGTGGGTGATAGGCAGACCTATAGGTCAGATTTGTGCCAATCTTTTTGAAAAGAGTCCTCCAAAAATGTCCTTGGAATTTAACATCTTTGTCTGAAACTATTGTTTGAGGTAAGCCATGAATTTTGACTATTTATTTGAAGAAGAGATGTGCTATGTGAGATGCATCATTTGTGCTTTTACAGGGAACAAAGTGGACCATCTTGGTAAATCTATCCACTATGACAAACACACTGTCAAAACCCTGTTTGGTTCTAGGTAAACTCATCACAAAATCCATTGACATTGATTCCCATGTCCTAGTGGGAATTGGTAGAGGATAGTATAGTCCTTGGTTAGTAGATACACCTTTGGCTTGCTGAAAAATAGTACAAGTTTCTATGAACGTTTTGACTTCATTTCCCATTTTTGGCCAAAAGTAACTCCTTTTTACTAGGTATGTTGTTTTGTCTATTCCAAAATGACCTCCTAAGCCACCACAATGTTTTTCATTTATGATATTTGTTCTCATGGAACATCTAGGTATGCATAGTTGAGCCACTTTGAACAAGAGTCCATTCTGAATTAGAAAATCAGAAAAATCAGTATGATATTTACCTATCATTTTGGTGCATACCTCAAAAATTTCTCCAAAATCTGGATCATCTACATACAAATGTTTTAGTGAGTCAATCCCCACACTCTGAAGTTGTACTTATTCAACCAAACCAACCCTTCTGCTTAGGGCATCAACCACTTTGTTTTCTACCCCCTTTTGTGCTTAATGTCGAATGTATATGTCTGCAATTGTTCCATCCATTTGATGTGTTTGACTCCAAGTTTTTCTTGACTATTTAAGAAGCTCAATGCATGGTTGTCAGTATAAACAATAAATTATTTTGGAAGTAAGTAATACCTCAATTTTTTCAGTGCTTGTACCATTGCATAAAGTTCTAAATCATATGTAGAGTACCTTTTCTTGGCATCATTTAGTTTTTCAGAAAAGAATGCTATAGCCTTACCTTCTTGGCTCAAGACTCCACCAATTGCAAAGTTACTTGCATGAGTTTCAACAGTAAATACCTTAGTGAAGTAAGGAAGCACTAGGATTGGATATTGGGACACTATGTTCTTTAGGTATTGGAATGCATCTGTAGCCTCTTTAGTCCATACAAATCTGATCTTGTTACCCCCCTTGATAGTTTCCAACATGGGAGCACACACATGACTAAAGTTCTTAATAAATTTCCTATAGAAAGTTGCAAAACCATGAAAAATTCTAACATCACCTTGGTTCTTTGGTGGAGGCCAATTGATAATTCCTTCAACCTTTTCAGGGTCCATTTTCAGGGTGCCTTGTGAGATGACAAACCCTAGGAACACAAGTTCCTTCTTCATAAACATACACTTCTCCAAGTTAATCACTAACTTGTGCTGATGAAGTCTCCTCAAAACCTGTTCCACATGTCCAAGATGTTCTTCTATGCTATGACTGTAAATTAGTATGTCATGAAGATAGATTACTACAAAATTTCCAATAAAATAAATGAAAATCTCATTCATGAGCCTCATGAATGTGCTTGGGGCATTGCTTAACTCAAAAGGCATGACAAGCCATTTAAAAAGGCCCTCAGTTGTTTTAAATACAGTCTTCCATTCATCACCTGGCTTTATTCTGATTTGGTGATATCCTGATTTCAAGTCTATCTTGGTGAAGTAACAAGAAGTGCCTAATTGATCAAGTAAGTCTTCCATTCTTGGAATGGGAAATCTGTATCTTATGGTGATTTTATTTATGGCCCTACTGTCTATACATAACCTCCACTTTCCATCCTTCTTGGATGCTAGGACTTATGAGACAACACATGGGCTAAGGCTCTTTTGAATCAGTCCTTTCTCTAACAGTTCATTGACCTATTTTGTAATCTCTGTATGCTAAGAAGGTGTCGTCTTATATGGAGCCTTATTAGGTAAGGAAGAACCAGGTATTAGGTCTATTTGATGACTGATTTATCTTAAGGGAGGGAGGCATGTGGGAAAGTCACTAACAGTGACATCACTATATTTGTTTAACAATTCCTTAACTTCATTTGGTATGGGATCCTTATCATCAGATCTTATTCTATCCTTGGGTTTAGAGATCAGTACAAAACCTTCAGTCTTAGGCTCCTTCAATACTTGCAACATTTCCTTTTCTCCTATGGTGATAACAGTAGGTTCTTTCTCTGTTTTAGCATCAGGCAGGGGCTTCATGGTAAAAGTTACCCCATTCTTGGTGATGGAGTAGGTGTTCTTCCTACAATGATGTGTGACATCCACATCATATTGCCAAGGTCTCCCTAATAAGATGTGGGAAGCATCCATTTCCACTACATCACAAAGTACTTTATCTTTGAAATCTACTATAGAAAATTCTACCCATGCTTGTTTAGTTACTAGAGTTTGTTGACCTTTGGTTAACCAGGAGACATGGTAGGGAAAGGGGTGTGGTTTCTTAGGTAGGTTTAATTTTTGGACCATTTGAAGAGACACAATCAATGAGAATATTACATGCCTTTCCATGGCATTTGATCTTTGTCCTGAAGAGGATCTTCCTTTGATGTGGTTCATGGGTTTGTGGTACTTAAAGGAAAGCTTGCCTCATCATCAAACATGCTCCTTTCTCTGGTTCTAAATCCCTTGGATTAGTGTCGTCCTCTTGTTTGTCTTCTTGAATGAGTTGTGTACTCCTTTCTCCATGGTTGTTGTTATTTCTTTTCTTCGGGCATCTCCCTGCATGGTGTCCTAGTTGGTTGCAGTAGTAACATTTCAAGGGTCCATTTCCTCTTTCTCTTCCTCTGTTGAAGGGTCTCCTTCCTCTAAAGTTCCCTCTGAAATCGGATTCACCATGTTCTTTGTCTCCTTGGCCTTGGTCAGGGGTCTTGCTACTGCTGCCATTGTATTGTCCTCTATTCCAAGAGGTACCCCTTCCTCTGAAACTCTTTCCACCATCATTAGTCTTTCCTTTGCCTAAGTCTTTCTTTATTTTCCATTTCTCCTCTACCTTGATTTCCATCTGATAACATTTGTTTACTGATGTTGGGCTATGTAGGCTTAGTTCTTCTTTAATGGACACCTTGAGACCATTAATGTATCTTACTAGCTTTTCTTCCTCATTTTCTATTGCATTAGTCTTTATGCATAGTTTTAGGAACTCCTCAGTGTATGAGCCTACATCCATGTCTTTTTTATTTAGGTTTTTCTTCCACCTATGGAGTTGTACCCCATAATCTTCAGGTACATATATCTCCTTTATCAACGCTATCATCTTGTTCCATGAAGTGATCATGCTTCTACCATTCTTCACCCTCTCCATTTGGATGAAATTCCACCAAGTTAGGGCTGCTCCCTTCAACTTGGATTTTTCCATCTTTACTCTTTGCTTCTCAGAAATGTCTTCACACTCAAAGAAGCTTGTCAAAGCCTCAATCCAATCTAAGGCCAAACCCGCATTCATCTTTCCATTGAAAGTTGGTAAGTCCAAATTATCCTCCATGGTTCTTCTCCCCATAGAATTTAAGGCATCTAAGAGGGGTCTTTTGTCTGCAAGAATGTTCTCATCCTGATCAGGGATGTCATCTTCCTCTTCACTCCCTTCTTCACCATCAAACATGTCTTCTCTTCCCCTCTCTACCTTGTTCTCGAGTTCTTGAAGCCTCTTGGTCAAGGCTGCATTTTCTGCCTTCTATTCTCTCACTATCCTTGCAATTTGCATATTTGTAACCCTTGCAGGGATTTCTTCATCCTCAAGAGCAGACATGCTTTGATACCACTTCATGTAGAGTGGACAGTCAGAAGCCCTAAAAGGACTAGGTATCCTTCAAATCTTCAGAAAACCAAGAGGTAAAGTGCCTCTACACTTATTACAAGAGAAGAAATGACTTATTTCTAGGTTATCACAACCTGCTCCCAACATGGCAACCAAATCACTAGGTGTTATCAAGTCTCCAACACCAACTCCCAATGATTGGCTATTAGGCACTTACACCAATTTGATATCAACTCCCCATGAAATGACTCAAAGAACTAGGGGTGACCTATACTCATGGATTTGGTCTATTTAGGTCCCTAAGACAAGGATCCAATGATCCTATTCACCATGTACACTAATTTGGTCATGGTTGCTATGATAAGCCCCTTCTAGGCTTGTAGCCTTTTCAAATGGAATTTTGGGCTTAGTATCAAAGTATTCCACATAACCCCCTAAAAAAATAGAGATTCAAGTACCCTTTATGGCCAAATGGATTATACCAAAGAACCAATGCTTGGAAGTGAAAGGAAAATAGAAAGATACATAGTTTTGCTTAAACAAATATGGCTAATTATGCCTCTAATTACACTACAGGTACCCCTTTCGTACAAAAAGGAACCAAAAAAATACTTGGATCTTGTGAAGGGATGTACAAGGACTTCTCAGACTCAAATTTAGGTCTTGATGAATCTCCTATGGTGAGTTATGTGGATTGTACTCAATCGCTTGATTGGTGCACACATGGACATGTACACCTATGACATCATGGCAAACCCATCTCCCTGCATTTTATCAAACCCAACCTTCATAATATTAAAGAGAATTGTCAATACATGATTTCCACCTAGGGTCATTAGATTCCCATGGTGGAAACAAGAAATATGTATAATTGTTTGTGAAACCCTTATTTAGGGCCTAAAAACCACGAAGCAGAGTAAACATGCAATAAATTTCAATGTACAGAAGATTAGGACATGAGACAAAATGAAAAAGGAAGATACTTCATAGGGATACCTTAATCTATTAGAATTTCATCCCCAACCTTTCGTACCTATCCGTACCAATTGACTGTTTCTCAAATTTGTAGGAAAATGGTGATTTTTATTAACTTTGAATGCCAAATTACAAAAGTTGTCCTACCACCTGCCTATAAGGGTTTTGTAGGCATTCCCAACAGTTACATCCGCCTTTTAAACTAATTAGCCATTTGGGAATGGATTTTACAATATTTGGCAAAAGTTGCTAAAGTTGCTTGACAACTTTTTAGCAATTTTGCAATATTTTGCAACTTTACAATCTAAGTGACCAAACTTGGTCCAAACCTATGATTTATGATACCAGATGGATCTAAACATGATAAAACATGAAAACATGAGAAAATAACCTATTCTTAAGGTTTTGGACATTATTTGATCAATAGTTGATCAAGGGCTTATTAAATGCCAATCTTGGAACTAGATCTTACAATGGGTGTCCAATATGAAACCTCTAATTCTAACTTGACCTAAAGGCCACTAGGACCTTCAAGGAAATCCATAAGTACCAAAAAAAACATTTAGGTTAACTAGGGTGCTCTTGCACCACCTAGCCTTGAGAACCAAGGCTTTACACACCTCAAGGGTACTAGAGGAGAGATATAATGCAACCACTCTATTGATTGGACTTTTGGTCACAATCACATATTAATATAGTGGTTTGGATGGAGACTTGGCTTTAGCCTATTACCGCTTTCGGTATTCCCTCTCACACAGCCTTATGGGCTTCTTGAGAGGCAAACCCTCTAAAAAAGATAGAATTGACTTCTCCTGCACCCAATATTCACGAAGGCGAGGGGAGAGGATACGTCCATTCAATCTTTTGAGATTACAAAATGTGCCTAATCCACCAAACACACCAAGAAGAGATTGTTCATTTGCCAATTAGAAAGGAAATGTATTCAAAATAACACAAATTATGGTTCTTTTCCTTCCTAATTAAAATTACGTGAAAATTGTTGTTCATTAACCCATTAAGAAAGGAAATGTGACCAAAATAGGACTAGTTGTTCTTTCACTTCCTAATTAAAACTAGGTAAAAATTGTAGGGTTCAATTTATCCATCTATTTAGTTCTAGATGAAAGCTGTTGGGTTCTTTGATCCACCTAATTAGACTATGTGAAATTTGTTGTTATTTTAAAAACAAATTAAAAAATATGATTCAATGCATGTTTAAAATAAGAAAGCCTACATATATCAAAAGTTAGACTCCCAAGTAGAAAAATCTTGTTCTTGTACCTACAAAACACATCAAAAATAAGAAAAATCTATTAGAATTTCATGTTCACATCGGGTTCACCAAATGTAAGACTAGGAAATAGGGGAATAATGCATGCTAAGGTAACCATCAAACCTTAAAAGAATACAAACAACATCCTAACCTAACATCAAAGATATTGAAATGAAAGTGCATAAACATGTAAATAACAAATCAAACACACCCTTTCAACATTGCTCTAATGGCTTTCTTGCTTCTCTAGTTAGATTGATCTGTAGCTCCCATGACAAACACACTTAACCATGACAACAATTTGACAACAGTTACGAGAAGATTCGAAAGATGATCGATTGTTGATTGAAGGAAAATAAGGCAATTTATAGGATTTTGAATCCAAATCATCAAATTGGCAAATTGATGCACAATTAGGAAGATGTCATAATTGAAGAGTTGCAACTGCAAAATGTCATATTATGACACATTATGATAAATTGTAAGAGATGGATTTGGAATGCACAAAATAGAAAGGTGGGTTTGGAAGAGGAAGAGGCCAAATTAGAGCGAAAAAATGGGAAGGGGAGGTGTAAGAGATGGAAGCTAGAAAAGAGGAGATGAAGGCTAATTGGTAGGAAATGAAGCTCACGTGGCAAGGGGAAATTTTTTTGAATTTAAAACTCATTTATTTAAACAAATTAGAATTAGGATTTAGGAATTATGAAAATGCCCATAAATCAAAAGTTAATCAAGAAATTAATTAATTGTGAGAGTTAGGAGAAAGCGATAAATAAAACATGTTTATTTATCAAGGCTTAGAATTAGGGATAAATAATGGCTGTTTTACCCTTAAAGAGGATGAATTAGTAGACTTCAAGGCTTAGAATTAGGGATAAATAGTAGCTGTTTTACCCATATTACCACTTTATGTCTCAAGCCACAAGATTGAGACATATGTCATTATCTAATCGTATATTGCATCTCATATTAACTATATAAACAAAGAGTCTCATTATAATGTCAATCAATCACAATCCTTTATAATCACTCCTATTAAATTATATTCATGTATTTCATTTTAACCTAGCTATCATACAAAGAGATTATTATACCTTTATAAAGACTAATTAACTCACCAACCATCTACAAACTAATTACTAACCCAAGTGCTAGTTATTCCCTTACAAATGTACATGGGCTCATTGAGCATTAAAAAGAAAAAAGCCAATCAGTGTGAACGAGACGAATCCAGAAATATAATAAACAATTGCCTCCTAAAATACAGCCTATCCGAGGATGGGCAATAAAAGGGCTCCTCTTAGCTTGCTGCATCGGTAGTCTTAAAAAACGTAAAGCGGAATCCTCGTCGGAGATCCAACGATCTCCAAATTAAAGTTGTAACGTAAATACATGCGGTAGGAGAGAAAGATGAGAATATTTTAACTCCAAATGGTCAAACGTCCATTTCAATAATATTTGTTTAGGATATCTTTGTACGGAGAGCCTCACGCAGCACTTCGCACTACCACTAAAACTCCCATAAAGACCTCCCCCAGTCTCTTTTCTGCACACTGCACACTGCACACTGCATAATCTTAATCTTCCTCGGGTTATGTATATTATATCACAGCTCTAGTTTAGATTAAAAGTGCGGAAGAGGGCCTTAGGGAAAAAGTAGCATTCATTTCATGGCGGCGGCCCTCTCGAAGGAGGAAAACAAAGCGAACAAGATGGAGCATCGAAATATAGTGTTGCAGCTTGGCCATCATGGGTTTCCATGTGTTCTCTCAATTCTTTTGACGACTTTAATTACAAGCGTGCTCACCATAATCATGGCGGCACTGTGTATGAAAGCGTTCCTTCCGACTTTCAAGTATTATGGCTCATTGGGTCAGGAGAAACAAAACAAGAGAGAACTCACACTCTTTGTGCTTTTTAAGGGCCATCAGACAAAAAACTTCTTAGATCTGATTCGAAGCTCAGTGGGTAATGTTTAGTTAGTTGTTATTGTGTTTGTATGGATCGGGCCCTTTTGTTTTCTACATTTCAGCAAGTTTGTTGTTGCAGCTCAGATCTATTTGTGGTGTTCTTTTCTTGGGTTGTTTGTTCAAACCCTTTCAATACTTTGAAATTGGCTTTGCAATTTGGGTCTGTTGACTTGCATAGAGTCGAGAGATTGAGATGGCACTGCGGGGAATCAAGTATCGATGGTCCGACTTTAGGTTAGGAATAAAGTAGTATTGGGTTAGGAGATTATTGTTGTACAGGTAATAAATGTAAGAGATGCATTCAAGGTTGCACAGAGCTCAAGATTTGCCTGGCGAAACACATCAGAGTAGATCAGTGTTGTGGAACTCGCATCGGCTTGTACCAAGGTAGTTCGTTATCATCTCGTTTGCCTCTTTGGCAACTGTTCAGTTGTAATCACTATTGAGTGTGAAGAATGCATGGCTTACATTTATTGTTCAGGTTACTTGTTTCTTCCTTTATTTTCTGATGGTCTGATGGTTGCAATCTAGAACTTGTCTTTCACTTCAATGAGTCTTTGATTCAAGTATCTGTGTGACAGAAAACGTTTTATTTATTAGCATAAGATTTCCATAGTTCATGAAAAACAAAGTTCACAAAGCTCATACATTTTTACTGCTATATAAAAACCCAACTAGAATTTCTTGATGAAAACAACCTAGAACTTCTTCTACAGCAAGAAACAGTTCATTTAAGCATTCAAGAGCATTAATTAGTATTTAGATAATCAAAACTTCTCATTTAATCACACAAGATTTAAACATAAATCTCATACAGTTGAATCTAGACTGTAAATGTTTAATGTTGAACTTTGACTTCATATCAGAAACTCAGTTTGGATTTCCTGATTTTACTCAAGGAGAGATTATGCAACGACGAAATCCTATCTTTGCTTTGTGAACTATCTTATAATGATGAGAACTCACAGATTAGTGGCAATCAAGGCTGATCTTGTTCCCATCTTGTATTCTAAATAAAATCTTAATGTGTATGCATTTTTATGTTTTTAGACTAACATTTATCAACATTTGAAAAATGATATAAATGATATGGGTAAATATTATGTCTTATATGACTCTAGTAGAATCGAACCCATCAGTTCTTGACTCTCAGCTCATGTTCCTATTTCTTAAATAACAAACAAAACTCATAATTAAATATAAAACCCTTTTGTCTAAGAACAATATAATCTTCAAATTTACTGGAAATCATGTCTCTGTGTTGGTGTTAGGCCTTTCAATTTTTTGGTTTGCCTATTAAACTTTTTAGTTTTCTAGAAATGGCTGAAAACGGGTAGGGAGAAAGACATCAATGATTACAACCTCATGTCCTTTAGTAGCTCTGGATAAAGTAATTAAATAAGGAATCTGTACATCTGTTTTGGTAGTACTTCGTATTGTTGTCTTAAAAACACTTTGTCTTTTCACAGATCTAGGAAAATGTTTCAGGTTCTTAAAAGCACAAAGATTTTCATTTCAGTGCCGTAAGATATTTTGTACATCTTGTTCATACCTATATGACATACGGTACCCTTATTTAGCTGGAATTTTATGAAACAAACCTGATAACATAATCTGTTCAGAACTGAATGTGATCTTTTTCCATATTTCTTTCTTTATCATCTGACAGTGCTTCAGATGGATGGTGGAAAATATTGTCAGTTAAAAACTCAGCCAAACTGTAGTTAAGTATTCATCAATAAGTTTTGTCTTCACACAATATAAGATTATAAACATACAGTAAACATCAGCAGATTGCATTTTGTGATCTGTTGTCACGATATTAGAGAGTGCAAGAAGATATATTTTGAGTTCTAAACATTGATATAGATCAGAAATGATTAAAAGATACACATAAATGATTGTGACACAGTTGAATCCAGAAATAGCACATTAACACATATAAATTGTAAACAATCTTATAAAATTTAATTGAAATCAGCTTTTCATAAGCTTGTTTCTGAAATAAGAAGATATATAACTGAATGGTCGAGAGAACGTAGTTTGCCCAAAATGACAGTTCTGTCAAAGCATCAAGATTTATCTTATCTGACAGTTGCAGAGATTTTATTTTTGGACCTATTCGATTTGTAGATACGAAAGCCATTAGCCTATTGAACTGGTCTGTAATATTTTAACAATCTATTTTGGTCCTCTATTTGAAATGAATTTCTTTTCTCGCTATCTTATGTACAGTTGATTCAGAAAGGAATAATTTCCTCAAAAACAAATGGCATACCCACTAGTTATTTTTCAGTATTTAACTGTGGGTGGCTTTACTTTTGCAGGCCCATTGACATGCTATGATCATTAGTACAGAACTTTTTTATTTTTAAAGAAAC
>MU224022.1:89946-121858 GCA_018584345.1 Thuja plicata | reverse complement strand
AATTGCATATCTATTCAATATCATAGCTTCATTGTTAGATTCAATTCTACTACTTGCTAGAATTCTTATTTCAAATATTGATTTCAAGGTTAATTCCTAAATCGGGGTTTGACTAAGGCAAACCCCTGCCCCACAACAAACAAACATTTTTCTTGTAGGTACAGGTTTGGGACTGTAGATCTGAGGCCATATCTGGATGCCCTTTTTGGATTTCTTTCAGACTGTACGAACAGGGACACTTTCGGAGCTGAGCAGATCGAGTTGGAAAAAGTGGTATAGGGTCAACCTTTTTCTTAAGATGACATCAGAATGAAAAAATATTTTTGGGTTTTGTCCATCTCTATGTTCTGGTTCGGTATCAACTATCAGCATCTCCAGAAATAGTCTACAAAACTCAAAAAATGAGTTTTTCCAGATCTGCTATGTCATAAGGTAGGTATCTTATCACATCATTCTTTACATGCTCTTTTCCATCCTTTTGATCAATATAATTAAATGTAATATCCTGAATTTGGACATAGGATTTCCCTTCATTATACAATTCTTATTTAGGTGATCTAGGGCATCAAAGCCTCCAAATTTAGATCTTACAAGAGGAAATGGATACGTAAACAAAAATATTTGTAAAATAAAGTTTAGATCTTAAATTTAATCAAAAGCCTTGTTCTGTTATGGGTAAACATAATCAATTTTTATTTTTTAAAATGAAGTCTTATAACTATTAATAAATTTTATTAATAATAGGAAGTTTCAAACTCAAATATTAATTATTGAATAGCTGATAAGAACAATTATATAAAAAATTTGGGTATTGATCATCATGTTTAAATATTTTTGAGTTTTTAAACAATAAGAGATTTATTTTTAAAGTTTGGTTACTTTAGAGAGCTATCTATGGTTTGAAATTTGTAAATTTTATTTTTTCATGGCTACACATTTGTCAAATATTACTTGCTTTCAAAGCCATCTTTGTTACACATAACAATACCTTGAAAAATTCACATATCTTTTTTTTTGTTAGAGAAACTGATGTGACATTAAATAAATAGATTGTTGAATAGATTATTGCTTTACAATTAGAGGACTGGAGGGCATTGTTCATCCCAAACTAGCTTCTACTCACAGATGATTCATTCAATCAGAAGTAGTTTCTTCTTTATGTCCCTAAAGAAAAGAGAGGGTTCTACAGGATGTGTGTCCCTTCAAGATGTAAAAGAAGAAAGGGGACCAATTTTTTCTTGTGGGTGCACATGGTGTATTCACATTTTGGTTGGTGTTTTGTACAATATAGGATTGATTTCTTCCACAAAACTAGAAAATATATTAGATGCACTTGGAGGGGATTGTGAACTTTTAGAGGAAAAGTGTCTCATTGTGCAAGGAGTTTGGGAACACCTTATGTTCTCTCATGTTGATAAAATATTAATTGAATTATTTTATTTATTTTTAGATTATTGAATTCACAAAATTGGCAATTTGTTGGTCTTTTGATAGTTGAATCCACAAACTATCTACAAATAGTTTTGTGTTGGGTAATCAAAACTTTTGTCTATACATGAGGTTTTGGATTAATGATGATGTAGAGTTGGATAATCAAAATATTTGTTCAAACAAGAGGAGTTTGTGTTAATTCTAATGCAAGGTTAGATAATCAGGCTATCTGCCTATAGTGAGAAGTCTAGTTAATACCCATGGATATTTATTTCCAAAAAGTAATTGTTTATAATAATGGCTTGAGGTTGTGGGTAGTTCCCCATAGTCTCAGGTTCAAGACTACTAACAGGTTACGAGGGTACTCAAGATATGGGCTGATGGACGCTCGTAATTTGGGAAGAATGATTATAACAACATCTTTTATTAGTATTATTGTACTTTCCGTAGGCAATATACTATTGCATTAACATGTGCACAATTAGTGAATTGTTTTGCACCAATTATAAGTAACTATTTTTTTGTAATTTAAATTTTTCTAAAGTTTAGATATTTATTTATTAATTTTCTATATTATACAAATTACTTATCTCAAATATGATTGGTTGAATTGCTTTGGTGTTATAGGAACCTTTTTCGGACATTTTCTATTATTTTTGTGTTTTTTTTAAATTTTAACCATACTTTTGTAATGTATAATTCATATATCATTTAATTTATTTTGAAATTGTTCTTACAAATTGTACTTTTAATTTATTTTTTAAAAAGTGAAAGTGGGCGAACCATTGATATTTTATTAATATTTAAAAAAATAGCTGGTTCAAAGGCTGAACTAAGAAAGAATTAGCAAGAAAACCCAATATCCCTACCTAATTACAATAGGAATAAAGTTTCGACCATTATAGTAAAATTACAAAATCCACACATATGCATAATGAGAAAAATTCAAATAAAATTTGCACCAAAACCAAGAGGGCATCTTCTAACCATTAAGTAAATACTCCCAATGAGCTCAATTCCAAGACTAGGTGCAGTATTTTGAAGCCAAAAAGTTGAAACATAAAAAAATGAGCAAGGCATTTAAGTTATTCCTCCATGTGTGTAGGGTCTATCACACCCTATTTAGTAGGTGATGTAACAACACCACAATCTAAGGAGTAGGAGTGGTCACCACTTGACCACCCCTACCCCACTGAGATTGAGGATGGACAACCACAACAACTTCCCACCCATCAGCATTCTAGTCCTCAACAGGGGGTTGGATGTTCAAGTCAGGAACAACATTGAGGATTGGGATCAAAGTAGCCCTTCCTACAACTGAGTGAGAGGGAAGCCTAATGTTATCAATCTCTAGCAAATCTAACAAGGCACCCACTTTCTGATTAATACGATGAATGACCTCAGAGCCCAAGTCCTGACTGTAAAACTACAGAATGTTGCACACATGCCAAAAAATTTGTTTGTCCAAGGCAATTTTGATCTTATCATATACTATTATCATATGCACAGGGCTTGTTAGAATCAAATGGGGAGGAAAGAGATCACCCAAAATTGGTGAACCATCCCACAATCTATACTTTTGTACTACGCTTCAAAAATTTATTAATTCAAAGAACTTGGTAGAATAACCTTGTGATATATGATTTCTAATAAATAGGTGGACTGGAAGATATCCATGGTATTGGACAGAAATAGAGACAATATCTGGGTTGAAAAGATGCATCTTTTCACCTAGGGGAAGAGGATTTTGTCACCAATGAAGACCTTGATTGCTTGCCAAATTTGTGAGTTCTGTATATCAAACATTTATTCCAAAGTATGATCATCAATATGGCCTGAGAATGAAGTGTCTGAGTCTTCTACTAGCAACTTAATCCTACTGTTCTATGGAAGATATTCCTAGTGATATTGCAAATGGGTGGTGCATAGTGGGTCAAAATTTGGTTCTATTTCCAAGGCATATAAAATTTCATTATGTCATCTGATATATGAAATAACATATAAAGGAGGATACCACATGCATAATGATATTGGATCTTCACCTTGTGAATGAAAATGATCATCTCATAAATGGTAATAAAGAGAAAAATCCAATGTTATTTTTATTCTCACATTCAAAATATACGTCTGTCAAATACCAAAATTAATCATATAGTTCCAATAGAATTTCATGCATGGGAGTACAACCAGGCGTACAAATGCCATCAACATGTAATTATATGATGCATAAGTTTGGGGGAGGATCTGCCAAATGGCTTTGAACAAAAGCTACTTGCTAATAACATTTCATGAGTACATGTACTACCAATTGGTAGGTTGATAGAATTTTTATAAGATGTGGTAATGACACAAGTAGCCATTATCATGTAATTATATGATGCATGATTTTTGGGGAGGAGCTGCCAAATGGCTTTGAGAAAAAGCTTCTTGCTAATAACATTTCATGAGTACGTGTACTATCGATCGGTATGATGATATCATTTTGATAAGATGTGGTAATGACACAAGTAGCCTCCTGGTCAATAATATCTTTTAGAGTCGGGAAACCAAATAAGAGAAAATATGTATATGTTGACTCAAGGTTTAACTTATCACAATCCATGTTGGCAAGACAGTCAAAAAGTATATTGGCTTCTCTAAGCCTGTGCTAAAATAAAAATATCATTAAATGAATATATCAAATCCCAAATATGATACAAAATGTATGAAAATTTCCAATTTGAATAATTCCATGAAATACTAGAATTAATAAGTACAGATGAATCACCTTCAATACTAATGTAACTAAAGCCACATAGAGGATTTTAGTGGCACAAAGATGTGTGATTAGCAAGAACACATAGAATTGCCTAATCTAGAAATCATCATCCCACTAGGAGGTTATGACTATAATATTACCTTATCAATTGACCAATCACCTTATCAAAAGGCTAAGGAAAAAGTGACCTCCACAAAGAGGGGGAGAAAACCAAAGATCTTGCAGACTAAGGTAAAAATTACAGCAGGGATCCAGTCAACATTGGATGATAAATTCACCCCTACAAAATGAGTGACAAGGAGATCAAAGGGATCTCCTTGTCAGCAATGAGGATTGCCTCATGGAATGTTAGAGGTTTAAATGCCTCTGAAAAAAGATATAGAATCCAGAAAGAGTTAGATTCTATGAGGGCTGAAATCATATTAATACAAGAAACTAAGATGTCGTTAAAGAAGTTTATGGAAAAAAAGTAGGGAAATGGAATAAGTGGGAATCAATCCGTAAGCAGGACATTGGAGCTTCACGTGGCATTGCTATTTTATAGAAACCTAAAACAATGCAAGGGAAACTTATAGATCAAAATGATAATTACCAAATTGTGAAAATTAAAATGTTTGACTTACATTTCATTTTGATAAATGTTAATGGACCCACAACAACTCAGTAAAATCAGAGGGTGTGGTTGAATCTGACACACAACATCCAAGCACAAACTATTAAGCATATCATAATGGGAGGAGACATTAATGATATTCTTAAAGAATCAGAAAAGAATGGGGGAATTTGTCCTCCAATAAAAACTATACAAGATTTTCAAATTTTGTTGAGGACAACAATTTGATGGACATTGAACCTAATAATGGGTCTTTTACATGTACAAATAAAATAAAAAAATTCTCTCTTATTGCAGTTTGATTGGATAGGTTTCTAAATTCCCAGAAGTGGAAATTATCCAATTACACTTTTCATTCATAAATTATGGCTAGGCATGGATCGGATCACTTCCCAATTTCTCTACAATTTCAATTACCTATGATAAATCAGGGGTTTAAGCATCAAATGACCTTTAAATTTGAAAGGATGTGGCTTCGACAGCCTCAATTTTTTCCTCTCATGAAACAATGGTGGATAAATACTCCTAGGTGTTAAGGATCCAAAATGTACCAATTTGCAGAAAAAATTGAAGCATATAAAAAAACACATCAAAAAATGGAACGATTTAGTATTTAAAAATATCTTCAAAGAAAAAGAGTGTTCAACAAAAGCTAGAAGACATACTCTAGGCGTTTATTAATCAGGGGATGGATAAGAATAATTATGATAGACATAAACAAATTTAGATGTGGTGGGAAGAACTATGCAACAGGGAAGAGGTATATTGGCACCAAAAGTTTTGGGAACTCTAGTTAAAAGAGGGAGACAAGAACACACAATATTTTCATGCCTCGGCAAAATAGAAGAGAGAAGAAAATATAATTTTTGACATTAACAAAGCAGACACTGGTGAAGAAATATCAGATTTTCAATGCATTCAAGATGAAGGGGGTTAGATGTTTTTAAAGCCTACTTGCACCAATAAATCTAACACTTCCAACAGATCAGCAGTTGCAAGAGATTTTGTAAACCATCCCATCAATTTTTACAGAGTTTGATAATACAACATTAATGGCTCCCTTCACAGTATTAGAACTCATAAAAGTAGTATTCTCACTGCCTCTAGATAAATCACCTGGGACTAATGGATTCACAACACTATTCTTTCAAGCATGCTGGGAATTTATTGGTTGGGAACTACTTGGAGTTATTGAAGAGTCAAGGAAAAGTAAAGCCATGCATAAGTATTTCAACACAACTAATATTGCAATTATCCCAAATGTCAAGGAAACCAAAACATTTTTAGACCTCAAACCAATTTCATTATGCAACACAATATACAAGATAATTACAAATGCAATCTACTTGAGAATCCAATATCTGATCACAAAATTAGTCTCACAAGAACAAAGAGGTTTTGTTCTGGGAAGAGATACTATGGAGGAGGCTTTGGATGCACATGAAGTTCTACATTCAATTAATACAAATAAGTCCTCGAACTTCATTATCAAACTTGAAATGATGAAATACTATGATAGAGTATGTTGGGATTTACTCTTCACAGTATTAAAACTATTTGGGTTTGTAGTAAGCTTGTGCAAATTGGTCAGAGCTTGTATTTCAGGTGCTTGGTTCTCATTTTTAATAAATGGTTTACCAACGGGGTTTTTTTCCATCAACCCGAGGGATTAGGCAAGGAGATCCTTTATCTCTGGTCTTGTTTATATTAATGGTTGAAGAATTTAGAAGACATATCCATTAAAAACATGTCCTTGGATAGCACAAAAATAGGGGATTAAAATTTAGCAATCACTCATTCTCTATTTGCAGATGATACCCTACTTTTTGGATCATCAAATGTTAAGGAGGCCAAATAAATCAAACAAAACTTGGACTTGTACACTGAAGTTTCAGGTCAAAAAGTCAACGCACAAAAGTAAAAAATATACCTATTCAATACCAATCAGATTATCTCAACTAGGATCGCTAATATCTTGGGATTTACAATTGATTTCCTCCCATCAGTGTACTTTGGAATTCCATTTTTCATGGGAGAAAGAAAAATCAATTACTAGACTCCTATTATTGACATAATCATGATGAAATGTAACTGATTCAATGTTTGAAGATGTTAAGTTGATGATCATGCAAGGCATTAAATCAGTTAATATATTGTATTGTCATTGATGTCAACTTGACATAATCTATATGGTCATGGAAATACTGCCAAAGACTTCAAAGAACCAATGAATCAAGGCTATGCTATTAGTAATGCATACAAGTCAAGTATTCACAAAGTGACTATATATACCGACGGAGTGCACATTGAAGGTCAGAGTAAAAGAGCAAAGTCAGAGTATTACCCGACGAGCAAATGCACAACATTACTAACGATCAAAGTCACAGTGTTTCTCGACGAGAAAAACATAGAGTAACCCAATGGAAAGAATTTCAGTGTTGCCCGAAAAAAAAGACAAGGACGGAGATCTCGATGACAACTGAAGTCACACCGATAGAACAATCAGTTATCACTGATGACTAACTAAAGTGTCAAGACCGAAAAAATAGAGAGTTCAGAAAATGACAAAATGCTTAGCTGTCAAGAAGCTATAAATAGACTTAATGGATACTTATCATTGTTTTAATCATCCAAATAAAGCCAGAGATAAGTAATTGATTTAAAGTTGATTTATCCAGTTGGCAAGAAGATCTCTTTGAGATATAATAGGAGTTTACTTTAAATCTAATTGGCAAGAATTTTGGATCACACTAAGATTAAAGAAATCCAAGAAAAGGTAAATCATGTCTATATAGAGACAAACCCAATTCTTACAAATTGGTGTGTGGGGTGAAAAAGAGAAGAGGAAAGATGATAAAGAAAACCTAAAGGAGAAGAAAGTATTCATTCAATCCTGATCAACAAGATAAAGAAAGAGCTAGATTCTGCAGATAGTGACCAACAGTGAGACAACATCATAGAGCAGAAGAGTGTGGAGCAAAGGTATAGAATTGATTATATTGATCAGAGAGGTAATGGACTTACAATAGATCTGAAAATCTAAAATTAAGTTGTATGTATGAAAAAATCATTAATGTTTCAGTTTAACCATTGAAGCATCAAGCCTCTTAACTGAGTAGGAATTAAAAGTCTTTTACAATTGAGATACATCCCAAGGAGTATTACAAAAGTTTGATCATAAAAGTAGCATTGGATATGCCCGATACCTATTGACAGGCCAAGTGAGTGTTTGATCAAGGATGGTAGCATTAGATGCTAGATACTAGGTGACAAACTATCTTTAAATCCTCTATCAAGGTCACACTTAACAATGTGTTTGTAACCTTTAATAGGGTTGGATTCTAACAGAGCTCACTTCAGAAGAGTGAAAATTTGGGGTATCGATCTCTGTGGTTTTTCCCTTAACACTGTTTCCATGTTAAAATCTATGTGTTATGTGTTTATGTTTCATTACTTTATTTTTTTACATTTCACATATGCAATTATAGATTTATCAGTATACTTTGCATATTTATTGTGTTTCGGTAAATAGCTGACTGCTTATCGGTAATCATATAGAAGAGAGATTTACAAAGAAATCCACCAAGTAAAAAATTGATAAAAGTATTTCAAGGCATTCATCTTGTAGAATAGAAGATAACTAGAGACATAATTTGTGGTTATAAGTTTTAAGGATTTATTTAAGGATTAATTTTTGAGGCCACTGATTCACCCCCCCTCTCAGTTATTACTAACAATTGGTATGAGAGCTTGTGTATTTAAAAGGAAGGTTTCAAGACCTAAGATAAAGATCACAAGATGAACAGAAGAGATGTTCCCTAGTTGAACAAAGATAATTTTGCTTCATGGAAGAGAAGAATAAGACTCCACTTATCTGGTATTGGAAATGATGTTACTCAATACTTAGATACTAAACATGTGTTGCCCATAGGAGCGCCAACATTTGAACAATTGAGAGAGAAGCATGAGCCCAACTGCATGATGATAGATCTTTCTTCCTCACTCTCCGATGTTGAATTTGAAGATGTCAAAGCCTGCAAGACTGCAAAGCAGATGTGGGACAAATTGATGTTTGTACATGGTGGTGACTAGAATGTTTTGAGAGGAAAGTTTGATGATCTCAAAATGAAAGAAGGTGAAAAATCACATAGTACAACACATGAATCAAAGAGGTAGTCAATGCTATCCAAGGAGTTGGAGGTGTACTAGAAGAAGATACAGTGGTAAGTAAAATTCTAAGAACCTTACTACCTACTTATGCTATTAGAGTATCTTCCATTCGAGAAATGAGAGCAGTAGAAAATAACAATGTTACTCTAGACAATTTGATTGGAAGATTGATTTCATTTGAGATGAACAATTTTGATAATATTGTCTTACCAAACATAGAGTTTGCATTCAAATCTTCTTTGAGAATAAGTAAATCAAGTCATAAACACACTATGAGAAAAGATAGTGATAGTGAAAGTGAAGAAGAAGATCTGATGAAATTGAAGCACTTATAGAAAGAAGAATGTAGAGAGGCAAAGGTAAATACAAAGGTAAATTACCACTTGTTTGTTTTAATTGTAAAGAGATTGGACACTTTACTGCAAGATGTCCTAACAAAAAAAATATTACAGAAGTAATGACAGATCATTTGAAAAGAAGTTTGATAGAGGTGATTACAGAAGCTACTGACAATCAGAAAGAAGAGATATCCGAGACTACAATGACAAAGGAAATAAGGCTAGTTACCTAGAAAAATACAAAGATGATGATACTGACACTGAATTTGAGGAAGACATTGAGATGGTGTTCGTGGTAGTAAAAGATGATCCAAATGATTATGAAGAAAGGTATGTAGAAGCTGCACTCATATCTAAAGTTAGTAAAAATGATGTCTGGATCATAGATAGTGGCTGCACTCACCATATGACCGGTGATAAGAAATTTTTTGAGACTTTTGAATACTAGATAAAGGTGGTTTAGTAAGAATGGGTAATGACACACCTTGTCCAGTTGAAGGTAGAGGAACCATAATGTTGAATAACTAGATAAAATGTGAAAATTCTTATTGGGTAAATGGGTTGAATTATAATCTATTGAGTGTTTCTTAGTTGAATAATCCAGGTCACAGAGTAGAATTTTAAAATAAGAAGGAAAAGATCTTCAATAAATGAGGAAATCTGATTGGTACCGGTGAGCAGACAAAAGGTAACTTATTCTATCGAAATGACACTGACACCACTTGTTTGATTGCTACAAACAAAGACATATGGTTGTGGCACAAAATATTGTGTCATGTGAACTTTGACAACATGATAAAGATTAGAAAAAAGAGAAAACTTAGAGGCTTACCGATGATGACCAAGCCTGACAACATCATGTGTAAGAATTGTCAAATAGGCAAGATGACAAAGTCTAGTTTCAAAAGAAAAAACCATACATCTAATGCCATTCTAGAATTAGTCCATACTGACCTATGTGGACCTATGAGGGAAAAGAGTTATTATGGAGATAGATATTTTGTTCTCTTTGTTGATGATTACTCTAGAATGATGAAGGTCATGTTTCTAAAAGATAAATCAGAAGAATTTAAAATGTTTAAATGGTATAAGGCAATGGTTGAGAAAGAAAGTGGTAAAGAATTAAAATTCTTAAGATCAAATAGAATAGCAGAATTTATTTTAGATGAATTCACTAACTTTTGTAATGAGCATGGAATCAGAAGACAGGTCTCTACACCAAGAACATCACAACAAAATGGAATTTCTGAAAGAAGGAATAGATCCATAGTTGATTGTGCAAGGACACTGATGATAGAGAAAGGCATCACCCAAATCTTCTAGAGGGAAGCTATAAGTATTGCTATTTACACATTGAACATAGTACAATTAAAGAAAGACACCAAAAAGACATCTTATGAGCTTTGGTATAGATACACACCCAATGTATGTTATTTCAAAATTTTTGGTAGTCAGTGTTATATCTTAAAAGATGATAGAAACAGAAAAACTGACTCCAAGAGTGATGAAGGAATCTTTCTAGGGTATTCCACCAAGTGCAAGGCTTATAAATGTCTAAATAAAGCCTCTAACAAAATTTTTGAAAGTGCAAATGTAAAGATAGATGAATTTGCAGAGAAGAATGAAAAGGAAATCACTAAAGAACCAGAGGACTACAATAGGTTTTCTTATAATGAGGAACCTGACACTCTACCTAACCAACAATGTAGATCTCCTGAGCAACAAATCATTGCACCCGAGTATCAAGCTGAAAATACTGATGATCATAATATTGATCAAAATGATGCACAAAGTGATGGAGAACAAAATGAAGGACAAAATGATGATCAAGTTGATAGACAAAGAGCTAAACCTGTACTTTCAGATATGTGAGAAAGAACCATCCACATAACTAGATCATTGGAGACAAGAAAGCTGGTATAAGAACCAGAAGTAAGTCTCTAAATAAAAGATGTCTTATTTGTGATTATGAACCCAAATCTATTAATGCTGCACTTGATAATGATGATTGGATAAGTGCTATGAATGAAGAGATTGAGAAGATAGAGAAAATTAGGACATGGACACTTGTACCAATACCAGATGACAAGAATGTCATCAGTACAAAATGGATATTCAGGAATAAGCTAAATGAGAATGGAGAAGTTACCAAAAATAAAGAAAGACTAGTATGCAAGGGGTATGCACAAGAAGAAGGGATTGACTAGAAGGAGTGATAATATTACATGCTTATGTTGCATGCAAAGGATTCAAGATATATCAAATGGATGTCAAGTTTGCATTCCTAAATGGAATACTTGAAGAAGAGGTATACAGTGAATAACTAGAAGGGTTTGTTGATCCAAACAAGAGGAACATGGTATGTAGGCTACACAAAGCCATGTATGGATTCTAACAAGCACCCCGAGCCTAGTATGAAAGAATTCATTCCTATCTTATAAGTATTGGATTTGTAAGGACTAGTGAAAATAGTAATCTTTATTTGAAGGAAGATATTGATGCTAACATTTTGATTGCTGAGATATTTGTTGATGACATCATATTTGGAGGCAATGATATGCTATGAAAATCATTTGCAAATGAAATGAGAAAAGAATTTGAGCTGTCTATGTTTGGAGAGATCAAGTTCTTTCTTGGTCTACAGATCATGAAACAAGATGAAGGTATTTTTATTACACAATCCAAATACATCAAAGAAGTATTGAAAATATTCAAGATGGAAGAATCCAAACCAGTTGGAACACTGATGGAAATTGGACGTAAGCTGACAAAGGAGGACAAGTCATCAAAGGTAAAATAGACTTTGTACAGATTAATGATTGGAAAACTCATGTATGTTGTACACACTAGACCAGATATTGCACATGTAGTAGGAATAGTTGCAAGATTTTCTACTAATCCCAGATAATCACATATGAATTTTATGAAAAGAATCCTAAGATATCTGAAGAATACTGAGGAATATGGCTTATGATATAGAAGAGAAGAAAAATTTGAACTTAAGGTCTTTACCGACGCTGATTGGGATGGAAATATTGATGACTGGAAGAGAACAACTGGAGGATCATTCTTTATGGGTGATAGACTTGTCACATGGATCAACAAGAAGCAAGTATGCATCTCTCAGTCTACTGCAGAAGCAGAGTATGTTGCTGATGTTGCAAATTTCTCAAATATTACATGGATCAAACAGTTACTAGAAGGTATGCATATGAAAATTTTAGAGCCATTAATTATCTATTGTGATAATAGAAGTGAAATAAACATTTCCAAGAATCTAGTCATGCATACTAAAACAAATCATATTGCCATCAAGTATCATTATTTGAGAGAACAAGTTTAGGCAAAGGAGGTGATACTTGAGTGTGTGCAATCAAAGGAACAATTGGCCGATATCTTCACCAAGCCAGTACCCAAGGATGTATTTGAGTACTTGATAAAGAGACTAAGGGTCAGACCCTTGTCTACTGGTCAGTAAGCTGACTAGAAGGCTGCATCAGCCTATATATTATCAGAATATCATTCATGTTGATGCAAGCAGAGAGTTGGACTTCAAAGATACATCTATACACAACAAGGTATTTAACTACTCCAAGCACTAGAGTTATTACCGATGGATTGGAAAATTCAAGGAATATATTATGGATAAAAAGGATCTGTTTGGCATCACTATCAAAATCTTGTTTGTCAAAGATGTTTGTTTGGCATTATTGTCAAAGGGAGAGAGATATCTCATTATCATATTGATAAAGGGAGAGATTATATCCATTATCATCTCAGGGAGAGATTATATCCATCAAAGTATCCAAAGGGAGAGATGTAACAAGAAAGGGAGAGTACACACAAAGAGAAATAATTGCTGACAAGAGACATCACAAGAAAGGAGAACAATTAAATGAAGAGAGTTTGACACAGAAGGAGAACACATGACATTAAAGAAAGAAAGATTCTAAATATATCCAGTGAAGGGATTGAAGATAAACAAAAGGTTGCAAGAATCCAATCTAAGCTATTTGAGCTACCGAAAGCCAGACATTTGTAATAGTTAAATTAGGAAAGCTTGATGAAATTGTATATTTCATATTGTATTAGTAATAATATAGTATGTTTCTATCAATGCCAAAGGGAGATATTGATGAAATGTAACTGATTGAATGTTTGAAGATGTTAAGTTGATGATCATGCAAGGCATTAAATCAGTTAATTTATTGTATTGTCATTGATGTCAACTTTATATAGTCTGTATGGTCATGGAAATACTGCCAAAGACTTCAAAGAACTGATGAATCAAGGCTATGATATCAGTAATGCATACAAGTCAAGTATTCAAAAAGTGACTATATATATCGAAGGTGTGCACACTGATGGTCAAAGTAAAAGAGAAAATTCACAGTGTTACTCGATGAGCAAATGCACATCATTACTGATGAGCAAAGTCACAATTTTGCCTGATGAGAAAAACAAAGAGTAACCCAATGAAAAGAATTTCAGTGTTCTCAAAAAAAAATACAAGGATGGAGATCCTGATGACAATTGAAGTCACACCGATGGAACAGTAATTTATCACCGATGACTAACCAAAGTTTTTACCAACAAAAGAGAGAGTTCAGAAAATGACAAAATGTTTAGCTATCAAGAAGCTATAAATAGACTTAAAGGATACTTATCATTTTTTTAATAATCTAGATAAAGCCAAAGATTAGTAATTTATTTAAAGCTAATTTATTTAGTTGGCAAGAAGATCTCTTTGAGATAAAATAGGAGTGACCCCACAGTAGGTAGATCCCTTCTGTGTTCTTTGTATGCTTATGTGGTATTTCCCTTGATTTATCTTCGTTTGGGGGCATCTCTATTTATGGATTAAAGCCTAATCCTTAAAGCATGTATTTTTACCTTATAGGATCTCTTGATCCCTCCAGTTTCAATTTATATGGATCTCTTGATCCCTCCAGTTTCAATTTACAATGTTTTGATCTCTTAAGCTCGAAAGGTGTCCTTAAGACTGGATCTCCTTGATGGGTTGACTAGTGAGTAGTCACATTCACTAGGTAGTTCAACTCCATCTTTCCAGTTGCACTATTTCCTTGTGTGGTTCACAATGGGACATAATTTCTTAGTGGATGAGGTAACCACACCCTCTCTCTTTTTCTCTTTAACTAGTGATGTCTCTCATATCGTGATCTTAGGCTTGATAAAGACTTAAGTCCCTTGGGGCTTGAGGATTCCATTTTCCCTTTTGGTTTCAATAAGATTATATTTTCTTCATGATCTCCATTACCAAGAGTTTGCATGGATTCCATACTCTTTCTAAAATGGGGGCTAAATGTATAGTCAGAAAATGTAAGCACTTCCTATTGAAAATCATTATTAAATTGTGTATTTTCATTGATGTTACACATGTATTTACACTTATGTAATGATGTTACACAAATGTCTACATTCAGACTGAGCATAGTTGGTGAATAGAATGAGTTTTTTTAGTGTTGACCGAGTGCAGTTGGGTATTGAATAAGTTCAGTGTTGATTGAGTCACTCGGGCATTTCAGTCATGGTCGGCCATTTAGTTCCAGCTAACTAACAGTGATTTATATTATATAATTAATTGGTTATATTAGGACAACTGAATTGTGATTTATTATTTAGAAGTATATTCAAGCCGACTTGATAGGGATTTTCAAATATATGAAAGCTCAAGTTTGGATTAAGTGTGTGAGTGTGTAAAAAGTGGAAGAGAAGCAAAAGTGTTGAATTATGTGTCATGAAGAGTGAAGGTGAAATCAGATAGGATTTTGATTGAGTACAGATCACTCGGAGCTACAATAGAATATCTTATCAGCAAGGATCCATTCATAATCTGAAAAGAGATCTGAATCAGCAAAGATAGTTTCTTACACATATTGGTCAATTCATTGTTACTTTCTAACAATTGTAGCAGTGATCTCAAATCTCCTAACATAGTAGACTTAACAGTCTTTTTGTAAATCCTCTCATGAGGTAGAATTTCTATGTTGAAGTGTTTAAGACCTCTAACAAGGCCACTCCTCACAGGGTGATTAAATCCTTTAATAGGGTCACACCTAACAGTGTGTTATTGTAACCTTTAACTGGGTTGGCTCCTAATAGGGCTCACTTCAGAAGAGTGAAAAAAATAACTATTTACATTTGTGGTTTTTCCCATATTGGGTTTCCATGTTAAAGCTAGGTGTCACCTATCTATATGTTATTTTTTTTATTCTTTATGTTTTTGCACTTAATCACTAAAGTATAATTGCATTGGATATTATAAAGATTTCTTTGACACCCGAGTTATAGAAGAATATCTGGTGCAGGAGCACCCCAGAGAAGCCACTTGGTTATCTCATTTTTTTTGTGATTGTGTGTGAATGACCATCTTGAAGGGCATTGTAAATATATAAGGTAATGTGGACCAAGTGTGGTGTGAGTAGATCTTGTTAGTGCTCACTTTTTAGGCTAAAGGCTTTCAGTCTAGTTCATTTAATGCACTGTACTTGATGATGTCATCAAGAGGTAAGTTGGTGTAGTGGATGTGCTTAGGGTCCCTGGATACCCTAGGAGGTCTATCTTAGGTTAGCTAGGTTAGAGGATAAAAGCACAAAGCTGTGTCACGTTTCAGGACCACTTATCAGCACAACTAAATTTGAAAATTTCTAAATAAAAATTAATTTTGGTCAAACATATGGTCTAGCTAGATTCATTCTAGCTAAGCTAGATAAGTGGTCAAACTTTTCCAATTGGAAATGTCTATTAAATGTATGTTTTATACCAATTACCAAAGAAATAAAATTATTTCATAAAATTGATGTTTCAATAACCCCTACTCTTTTTAATGTTATTTTTAAAAAATATTAAAATACCCTTTTGTGAGACCTCCTCATAATCTGTATTGGAGTTAGACAGAGAGGTATCCAAAATTTTAGACAAATTGAGTGTTCTTGATACTGAAAGAGGGAGAGTTATGGAAATATTTGGTTTGCTGAAGAGTCTAATCACTCCCAAGCTATCATTTCTTGAGGCACATATCTTTGACATGGAGCAGATAGCACAGGCCCTTAGAGAAAATATGCTTACTAACTTAAAGGCAGCATAGACCTCCTCATTTGTATTGAATGGACTGATTCATTTAAGTCAAATTTTGGTGTAGACCTGGAAAAAAGGAAGTGAAGATCTTGGAAGACTCTTTCTGAGATGTACTAAAGATGGTTTAATTCTCTGGTAAGCAGTAGTACAATTTTGATGCACTCTACATTTTTTCGTACCTTTGCCATAGATTTCAAAGGGAGAGAAGAGAATAAAAATAGATATATGTAAAGAGAAGAAATGAAGAAAATAGGAAAATGTATAGATATATTTTTGGTATAGACACTTATTCATTTTTCAGTAAGTGTTTCCATCAATGCCAAAGGGAGAGACTATTGGAAAGTGATACATTTTTGTAGTGATATGATACACTTGAGGGTTTTCATTTATGGAAACACATCTGGAATGATGATCACTTGAAATTGTTTATAGTTTTGGATATACAAATAGAAAAATGACTAAGTACATTAATCAGAAATATAGAGTATAGTGGTATAGTTTTGGACAACGAAGATAGTATATGATGCATGGGGACATGCAATCTTAGAGGAAGACATTTTGGAGTATGTATGACCTTCTGGTAAGGTCTCTTGAGTTTTTTTGATGATCACAGAGAGTTACAGTATCTTGAAGTCATGTGAAGACAGTGTAATATGGATATAGAGCAGGTGAATAGTCACAATGATGATCAGAGAGAGTTACAGTATCTTGAAGTCATGTGAAGACAGTGTAGTACGGATACAGAGCAGGTGAACAGTTGCGATGATTAAGGGAGTATGTCATGGACTCGTAGCATGATAATTTGGATTGTGATTATGGATTACCTATTCTTTGGTAGTGTGTGGTCGCCAACTTTGTATTTACTCTTTGAGTATATATTAATTATATTTTGTAATGTATTAGAGAGACAACTGAATGATGTAAAATATATATATATATATGAAGATATTTTTGTAAAGAAAAGTAGAGAAGTGATGGGATGATATGAAGGAGATGGAATTCATGGATAAATTTTGATGTAAGATAGATGCAAGCTACACCTAGAACTATATAAGCATAGCTGATGCTTGTAATGTTCACTACTGAGAATTGATTATAACATAACTATTTTTATTTTTAAGAGCAGTGTGCTTAGTATACCCTTAACAAGGTTTTCTATTCCCCTAATAGGGAAATGTACTAATGTAATATTCAGCTCCTAACAGGGCTAGTTCTCTTAACAAGGACACTATAATTTTAGAGTATATTTGTGGGTACCATCCCCACTAGGGTTTTCCCTTGGCCAGGATTTCCTCGACAAAAATTTATGGTGTTATGAGTTATGTGTTGTGTTTTTATGTTCTTTTCATTTTAGTAATTATATCGTTAAGTTGGAATTTATTAAATTCATTTTTAAAATGTTGTAATACTGATTCACCTCCCTCTCTGTATTACTTAATCCTAACAAGTTACTTGCGACCTTTTTGTCTAACTTTCGACAAAGTGTCATTGGACATTTGACGATAGTCCATTGGAAAATGTGTCAACATGTATTAGTCAAAGTAATATTTCTTAACAGGTTAAGGTTGCTAGGTACACTATTCCTAGATGTACTTTTGTTAGCTAAAACTTTAGATTCTACATTAGAATAATTTGTACATCACTTCTACTAAAATTAATCCAACAAATGTCAATCACATGCAAATTGGAATTGACCAAGGGTTTTGACATATTTAAACTCTAGAACTATGTGTCTTAATCTGCTATCTACAAATCTGAAATTTTTTGTTGGCATATATGTAACTGAAACATAGAAAAGAAGGAAATTGTTGCACTATATTGGGGATTTCCTAAGTCCAACTATTAATGTTTGTAGCTTCAGTTGTATGATCATTATAATACATATAATATATGTTTATTAATAATAATATAATATATATGTTATATTATTATTAATCATATGAAATTTAATATTCAATATTAAATTATTATATTATTCTTAATTAATAATTGATTGATGAAATATTATAATATTGATTAAATTATAATTAATGGGAAGAGGCATGTCCTTTCTTATAAATAATAATGAGTAGACATGTCTGATGAAGGGACATGTCTCTCCTAGCCCCATTCCCAATATTAATGAAAGATAGATTGTTGCATTTGGAAAAACACATACACCATAGAGTGCTATTTCATTTGCAGCTATCCTAAAACTTAAAATGGTATCAGAGCCAAACTACAAATGTAAGGGAGTAGTTTTTTAATGATGAATGTGTGACTATCTTAGAAAATATATTCTTAGTACAGGGACCATATCTCACCAATCTACCGTGGGATTTTTTTGAATTGGGGATATGTTGGTGAAAAACCAATTGTTAAGACTCTCACCAGAGCAATTGGAGAAAACATGGGAGTTAAAATTTATGACAGACTATGTATGGATCTATGTGAAATTCCTGAAAGCGGCTTTCATTAAAGAGATATATTAATTTGTTATGATCAAATTAAAGCATTATCAAAGAAGAATGTATTCAAGGAAGTGTGTCTCTTTCTATAAAGAAATAATTAATTATAGAGTGTTACCTCTCTAGGAGCAATCAAGTCATTTTAAAAGAAGACACTTGTATTGTTCAATGATATAAGAGTGGGAATTGTACATTGTGGGGGGAATAATAACCAATGTTACATTTCCATTTGAACCATCCTTAGTGAAGAGTGATAAAATGACAATCATCCACTCTAGGATATCTCTCTACATAAAGGTCATTGACATGGCTAGCATGAACAACATTATGATCGCCTGCAACGTGTCTGCCGCAAAAAACTTCAAATTTTGATGAGAGTTGATACTTCCTATATGGGATCACCTTACAAAATGAAATTTTTGAAACTTAAGATAAGTATTCCATGTTTTATTAATGCACATGAATTAATTGAGTGTGAAATTTATGCTATAATATTGGCTATTAAAATATTGTATGATTCTATCTTTGGTATTTCCATATGATATAGTTTAGTTTATAAGCTATTTGTAATCTCTCTCTGACAAACCTTTAGGACGGAAGCACAAGAAATTGTTTTTAGTGGGAGTTTGACTCTTCAGAGGTAACTTTGGACAATGATCTAATAATATTGATATCATACTCATAGGGAGTCTGACATTTCATCTTAAGCAATCTTGGATGATCAACAAATTGATATCTTCTGAATGAGCTCTTCTCTTTGTGAGAAGTTCAAGGTGAAATCCCTTGTTTTCGCATTTTGTGCTGAGGCATGATGGATTTCATGTGTGTGACTCCATATTTTTAATGTGCTTTCCCCCTATGTATATCATAAGGAAGTGATGAATTCCAAATGATTATCATTTGTATTTGTAAGAGTTATTGAAAGGTGACTATCTTATAATAACTTGACCTTATATTGTGATAGACATTATGTGATGGCTGAAATAGATCACAATAGATGATTTCATGCATGGTGGATTATTCTTATTAAACAAACCATTGACCTTCTCTTGTGACAGACATCTTGTGATGGCTGAAATAGATCATAATAGATAGAGCTTGTGGATAGAATCGCCGATTGAGGAAATCAACATTAAAGCTTTAGAAGTTTCTGGATAGAATCGCCGATTGAGGCAATCCACCCAGGAACTTGTGGATAAAATTGCCGATGGAGGAAATCCACACGAGAGCCTATGGATAGAATCACTGATGGAGGAAATCCACTCTAAATCTCATGAGTTTGTGGATAGAATCACCAATGGAGGCAATACACAAGAGAGCTTGTGGATAGAATCGCCGATGGAGGTAATCCACTCTAAAGCTCGTAAGTTTATGGATAGAATTGACGATGGAGGAAATCCACTCTAAAGCTCGTAAGCTTGTGGATAGAATCGTCAAGGGAGGAAATCCACATGAGAGATTGTGGATAGAATCAATGATGGAGGCAATCCACCTCTAAACCTTGGGAGTTTTTCGATTGAATCACCAATGGAGGTAATCCATATGATAGCTTTTGGATAGAATCGTTGATGGAGTCAATCCACTCTAAAGCTCATGAGTTTGTGGATAGAATCTCTGATGGAGGAAATCCACATGAGAGCTTGTGGATAGAATCATTGATAGAGGAAATCCACCTGAGAGCTTATTGATAGAGTCACCGATAGAGGCAATCCACTTGATAGCTTGTGGATAGAATCATCGATGAAGGAAATATACTTGAGAGCTTGTGGATTGAATCGCCGATGAAGGCAATCCGCTTGAGATCTTGTGGATAGAATCGTCGATGGAGGTAATCCACATCTTGAGACTATATTTCTATTGATTACATCATGAGGATGATGCTTCTTTTTACATCATATGATTGATGTTGTCAAGTGTCATGTAAATGTTGACATTGGATTGATTTATCCTCCCTAGCTAAGAGGAAGTTTTAATGTTTGTAGCTTCAGTCATATGATCGTTAGAATATATATATATATATATATATATATATATATATATTATTAATCATATGAAATTTAATATTCAGTATTAAATTATTCCTAATTAATAATTGATTGATGAAATATTATAAGATTGATTAAGTTATAATTAATGGGAAGAGGTATGTCCTTTCTTATAAATAATAATTAATAGGCATGTCCCATGAAGGAACATGTCTATCCTAGCCTCATTCCCAATATAAATGAAAAAGAGATTGTTACATTTGGAAAAACACTTACAACATAGAGTTCTATTACATTTGCTGCTATCCTAAAACTTAACACAAATATTGTGTAGGAATTAACCTCTATTACAACTATGCTTGAACAAAAAAAAAAAGAGATTACCCTTGGTAAGGAAACAAGTTAATTTAAAATAAAATGCTAAATTGAAATGATATTTCCTTAGACTTGATAATGATGGTGATACATTGCTATTTAGTAAAACCTTTAAGGGTTGATGCAATAACATGACATGAAAATATATTAAATAATCAATCATGAAAACATACTTGTATGTAGTTTGTTGTAGCTTAGTGTTCCATAATACTCACATTTGAAGATTTCTTCCTGATAATTATTTCTCAAGGATGTGATCAATAATGCTTGTCTTAAAATGAATTAGGAATAATGCCAATTATATAGGTCTCATAGGGTATTTCTTATTTTAGGCCTACTTCCAATGGCCTTATCAATGTATCAAGATTAGATAATGAATAGTGGGAACTGATAAATACTAATATAGTTTTGAGCTATTTTTTAAGGGACTATGGCACTAGGTACCATAATCCACCCAAAAAAATGTAAACTAAGGGTAGATACAGAGTAGAAGATCCCAAGAAATAGGATTTCGCAATATCATGAGTATTTGATAATAATTTCTAGGAAAAAAATATGATTAAAATGAGCTATTCAAGGGCATACAAAAGAAAGGGCTAAAAAAGGAGTGTGAAATTGTAAAGGGTTTATATCACTACAAAAAAAAAGAGATATATTAATTTATGTGTAGATGTGGATAAATGTATGATAATTTTTGTATAAAAGATAAATAAAATCTATTTGCATGAGCCAACTTCACGCCATGTATTAACAATTCAAGATATTGAATCAATTCCTTGAATAAAAAATAACTAAATGTAAAATAGTATAAATATGCAAGTTTCATAATTTATTAAAATAACTTAATTAAAAACATAAATATTTTTATTAGTTTACTTTTATTTCCTTATTCAATGTTTATTTATCGTTTCATTATTATATTGACCTCGCATTTTTTAAGTTTCTACCCACAAATTTTTTGAGTTTGGATATCAATTTAAAAAGGTCTTTTTACGTGGTGTTGTTTATTTTTAACACCTACAACATATAAAAGCAATTATATTATATAACACAATTGTAGAATGAGATGCCACACAATAATACACTATAGGGATTAATTTGATTTGAACTAAATGAGACATAATTTTTCTAATTAGATAAATCAAGAGGATGCCTGAAATTTTACATGAATCCAAAAGAAAAAAAATATGGAGACTGATAAGGATTGAGCCCACCCTCCAAAAAGACCAAACAAAATAGCCACCAACAACAAAAAAAGAGAAGGCATAGAGTACTAGGGTAGAATCTTTCCAAAACCAAGTAAATAGAAGGTGCCTTCAACTCCTTCTGATCTTGATTAGGGTCCTTCTTAATATTTAGGAATGAGCCTTTTTTTGACTTCCTTGATTAGGGGTTGACACAATAGGGACCGTAGACACTGAATCACTTTTCTTCTCCTTTATTTTACATTCTTGTGCTCAAGTTACTCTTGGAGAGTATGAAGAGATCAAAAATTATCGGCCATCATGTGTTTGTTGAAATCCACATCATATTTCATCTTCCTTTTGATGCCATCTCGGTTGTTTTTTTTATATTGGCAATAGTACGTTATAATCTCTTTCTTTTCCTCCTTAGAGGGTACTAAGTCACAAAAATTCTTAATATGCTACTCAATTTTGCCCAATTTTCAAGCCTATGAGAAAGATTATTATCTGCCTCCAAAAATTATTTGGTCATGGAAATATTCCAACCAATCTCATGCCTTAGCGGTATCAACTTCAACCTGGGCCTCAAGCCTATTAATATTTTTCTTAGTTGTATGCATCTAAGCCAATAACCATTTTATGATTTTATTTTTCCTATTGTAAAGCACACAAATATTGGTAATTTTCTTTGCCACTTTTAAAAAATTAGATAAATTAACGTCTTTAGGAGAAAGAACAAGGAATAGGGACAAGAAGTAGCAGTAGGAGAAGACAATTTAGTTGTTAGACTCTTATTCTTTTAAGGGTTATTTCATAGATTCTATTCTAAATTAATAATCTATGAGGATAAAAACCCTTAGAAACCTCAAGGATATTATTATGAGGAACCTTTTCCTTGCTAGTATTATTCATTTTAGCCATTCTTTGGGGTAACCCTAGTCCTAGAAAAAAGGGGTATTAAGACTAGAGGAAGAGGCACCTTTAATATCTTTCAACTTTGGGAGCTCAAAAACAAAATTGAGAATCCATGAGGTGGTGGGATTAGGGCTCAAGTTAGGAGAGAGGAATAAATAGAAGTCATACAATCTAAGGATGAGACCATGATGAAGAGGGATCCCACCCTTCAGCTTAACAATAGCTATCAACTAGGAAAGGAAAGAAAACATGCAAAAATGAAAGTTTATTTTAACCCCATAGAAAAAATTATTCAACATAAGAAAGATATGGGAATGGAATCACTTATATACACCTTTAAGCATAATTACATATAATGAGAAGCTACATGACATTCTTCCATTCGTTCAAAAATTCTTCTCTAGTGAACCCATTTGCAAATGAGATCTTTGTGAAGGGTGTTAATGGACTTCGTGTGAAGGCCTTTTCATGCAAACACTCCTTGACAAAAGTATGACAAAAATGACACCACCATAGTTTTTAGCTACACATGTTTTCTCAAACTAGGTCAAGCGGTTTTGTTTTTTTCATCTGTGTTAATTTTTTTGAAGGTTTTTTTTTGAAGAACAAAAATGGGAAACAAGAAGGGAAGGAAAAGTAAATGTGCAACAAAAAGGTCACCTGGTAGAGAACAAAAAAATTGCAAAGCTTCATTGGCATATTATTATAAAACTAAAGAAGGTATGCATCTCTAATTTCACATGCCTAAGTTTTATATGTCTCTTTTTTTAGGTTTCTAGATATTTTTTTCTAATTTTATTTGTTTTTGTGCATGTAGGTCACAATCAACAAGTACAAGATGAAGGAGAAGCTCAGGCATGAGGGTCAACTCATGTTGAAGAAATGTATGTTGAAGAAGGGTCAGGATCACTCCCTATAGAAACTCAACTAATGGATGTTGGGAAAGGGTCATGATTACTTGATCCTACTAGTACAGATGAACATATAAATCCATCTAAAACTATAAAGAGAATAATTAATTAAAGAAACCTAGATGATTTACTTAGAATGGATGTGGAGAAATTCAGATCACTTGTTGTTGTTCAACCCTTAAGTCTCTCTAAGAAGAGGTTGATGAATAAGATATCAAGGGAAATAATGGTTGAATTTGATAATCTTGACAAAATTTAATAAGCCCAATTGCTTTCAATTATACTTATACAAAAAGGTTGCAAGAGCCATTAAAATTGTTGGGTGTAGACACAACATAAAAAAAAAAGTTTGTCTGCTACTTCCTGCAACTTCCCGCCCACCTACCCGCCCATCTCGAATTTCAAACTATAGGTTACCATGCTCCCCTCCCCGGGGGAAGATGCTGCCCCCTGGCAGACCCACCTGCTGAACCTGATGGACCCCAGATCATGGTCCTTGAGATTGGGTCAACGGGGGAATCTCAAAAAGCATCTTCATCTGCTGATCCCCCACTTTCCCCTAAACCTAACTGGAAAGGAGCCCTTGTTGGTGATGCCCAACAACCCTTGCAGGCTCTTTTGGTGGATTTTTTTCAGACTGAGGAAGGAGCAGAACTGTCACTCCCTAAATCTATGGTGAATCGCATGATGGATGACTTTCAGCTGGCCCTGGTTGGTCGATTCTTCAATTTCTGACCTACCATTGAAATGGTTAGAAAATGGGTTTCTAACCAGTGGAAGATCAAAGGGTCGGCCCTCATTTCGGCTATACCAGGAGGGATCTTCCTATTTAAGTTTACCAATCTTGAGGACATGACCAGTGTGCTATCTAGTTCATGGGTCTACGGAAAGAACTTCTTAGCCCTTGCAAAATGGAAACCCGGATTCAACCCGATGACTAACCTAACTAGACCAGCTCTGGTTTGGGTCCACCTCCCAGGCCTCCTGCTTGAGTATTGTGATGAGAAAGTCTTCCGTTAGATTGGTGATTCCTTTGGTTCATTCATCACGGTGGATCAGGTGACCAGGTCTAAATCCAGGTTGGTGTTTGCTAGATTCTGTGTGAATGTCACTATGAATAAATTCCTACCCAACTTTGTTATTTTGAAATCTGAACTGGGTAGATGGAACCAAGCATTGGTGTATGAAAATGCTACCTTTTTTGCCAAAAATGTGAAAGCAGAGGCCACTCTAGTGATACTTGCAAGGCCACCAAGTTGGAAGAAAAATGAGAGAACAAGGAAAAAGGAATAGCAGAGGCCCCTCTCTCCAATGAGAATGAGGAAATATTGGAGTCAAGGCCACCCTCGATGGCCAATGATACAGATTCTAATGTGTAGGCACCTGAGGAAGGTGAGATAGTCTCCCCCTAGGAGCTGGGTGTGGGATGCTCTAGGTCTCCTCCAGACCCAATCTTGAGGGACCGGGTGCTCCAACCCTCGATGGAGCCAGTTTTAAAACCTACTCTAACCTTGACGCCCCCCTGAGGAGAGAGAGATTAACTCTTCTAGGGAGGAACAACCTGACATTATGGTAGCCCACGAGTTACATGACCCAAAGTGGGAGGCTAAGCACACCCCAAAGGTGGTAAAGAAAAGTACCCTTAGCTCCACAGATGGTTCGGAGGATGAGGAGGGGGAATGGAAAACACAGAAAAAAAAACAAAAATAAAAAGGCAGATGTGGGGGTGGATACACCCAAAGGAAGACCCTCATAATGGGTAAGGAGATCAAAAGGGTCCACAAGGGAGGTTGCAGCAGGAAGGCAACAAACCCTGGAATCTAGCTTCAAAATTAAGAGATGAATTGCCTCTCATGGAATGTGAGTGGTTTGAATAGCTCCCTTAAACAAATGACTGTCAAACATTACATTTTTTATCTCAAGCTAGAGGTTCTTCTCTTATAGGAAGTCAAGATGTCTTCTAGTTTTTTTGCTACCCTGGTGCCGCACCTTTGGCCGGGGGTTGCTTTCCTTTACTCTAAAGCTACGAGTGCGTCTGGTGGTATTGCCACGCTCTGGAACCCGAATAGAATAACTAGTCAGTTGGTTACCTCTTCCCCTAGCTTGCTTGTAGTCACCTTCAGGAAGAATGAAATTGAATGGACCAACTTCAATATTTATGCTCCTAACACCCAGCATGCTAGAGCTTCTCTGTGGATTGAGCTGGGCCACTAGCTTGATCAGGATGGCTCAACAAACTTTTTGCTGGCTAGTGATTTCAACACCCCTGTTTACTCCTCTGAAAAGTGTGGTGGCCTCATGGATTAATCGAATAGCATGGGGGAGCTGGTGGATTTTATTGCTTCCATAGGTCTTCTTGATATGACTCTGAAGGGGAACCCCTTCACTTGGTCCAATAATAGGAAGGGTTCTCACCTCATCCAGGTGAGGCTTGATTGGGTCATAGCCACATCCTCATGGAACCTCTGCCTAAACTCTACTTTGTCTGCCCTCCCTAGAACTACCTCAGATCACAACCCCCTCCTTCTCTGTTGGCTTGACTCCCCTAAGGTTATCTCGGCACCCTTTAGATTTGAAATTATGTGTTGCTCTCACCCCTCCTTTAGGGACCAGGTGAAATTCTGGTGGAAGACTAATATTAGGGGTACCACTATGTTCAGAATTGCACAAAAAATGGAAATTATTAGAAAGGAGGTTAAAGGGTGGAGAAAACACAACTTCGGAGACTTCTGCAAGGAGAAAACTGATCTCTCTAAAACCCTCATTTTCCTCCAGGCCTAGCTTGCGTCCAGAAGTTACCCACCTTAGATCCAGGTGGAGGAGGAGAGGACTAGACACAAGTGGTAGGAAACCTTGAAAAAAGAAGAAATTTACTGGAAGTAGAGATCCAGAATTCAGTGGCTTGCTGAAGGGGACACAAACATGGCCTTCTTCCATAGGTCTACCAACATCCACAAAAAGAGAAATACCATCTCTTCTATTCTAGATGAGGGAGGGAATGAAGTCAAGGAAAAGGATAAAATTAACCAGGTTATGGTAAATTACTTTAAGGACCTATACTCGGTAGTGGGCCCTTACTGCCTAGAAAACATCCAAAACTAGCTCCTGGATCACATCCAAAGCGCTATTACCCTTGGGGATAATGACATGCTCATGATGTGGGTTTTTCATGAAGAGGTTAAGAAGGTAGTTTTCACTATGGGAGCTTACAAAGCCCCTGGACCAAATGGATTTCCCCTGGCTTTCTTTTAGGAGTACTGGGAAATTATGGGAAATGATGTTACTAGAGCTGCCAGAGATTTCTTTAGGACTGGGTGCCTTCTTAGACAACATATTCAAACCTACATTGTGCTTGTCCCTAAGAATGACAATCCTACTTCTATGATGGATTTTAGACCCATTAGCCTCTGTAATACCTTCTTCAAGATCCTTACCAAGATCCTGATTGGCAGAATCAAGCCTCTCCTTGACAAGATTATCTGCAATACTCTGAAAGGTTTTGTGCCAGGTAGACAGATCCTGGACATGGCCATTGCTACACATGAAATTATCCACTCTATGGACAAAAGAAGAGCCCTAGGTATGGCCTTTAAACTGGACATTTCCAAAGCTTATGACAAAGTTAACTGGTCTTTTATGCTCAAAATTCTTGCTAAAATGGGCTTTAATGAAAAGGTTATCCGAATTATAAAAGAGTGTACTCAAACTGTTAGCTTTTCTATCCTAACTAATGGCTCCCCTGGAGGCCATTTTACTCCTGAGAAAGGTCTTAGATAGGGATACCCTCTATCCCCATACCTCTTTATCAAGGTGGCTAATTTTCTTAGCAGGACTATGGGTATGCTATCCGCTATCGGAAGGATAAAAGGCATCAAACCTGCTTCCACTCACCCTCAGGTGGTGTTGGAATAGTTTGTGGATGACACTTTCCTCTTTTTGTATTCTTTTGTTATTGAGGCCAGACAATGGAAACAAACTCTGGATTGTTATGCTTGGGCTTCGGGTCAATGTATTAACTATCAAAAAAGTCGGTTGTTCTTCTTCAATACTCCAGTGGACTTATAAAATAAGGTTCTTCAAATCTTGGGGTGTCTAGTATCCTCACTCCCTTCTACTTACCTGGGCCTTCCCCTCATGGTCAAAGAGGTATCCCATGAATTCTGGAACTCTATTCTAGAAAGAACCCAGAGGAAACTCGCTAGCTAGAAAGGAAAGATATTAAGCGATGCTGGAAAACTTCAATTGGTTGCTTCCACCCTCTAGGGGATCCCTGTCTACTTCCTATCCCTCTTCAAAATCAGAAGCAACATGGCCAAAAAACTAGAAAAAATTTAGAGAACCTTTCTATGGGCGGGGTCTGAAGAGAAAAGGAGGATTTCGCTTGTCAACTGGGACACTGTCTACCTCCCAAAAAGATTGGGAGATCTTGGCCTTAGAAAAATTGGTCTGATGAATAAGGCCCTTACTACGAAGGTGGCTTGGAAGCTCATTGAGGGAAAAGAAGATTGGTGTAGAATAATGGAAAACAAATACCTCCAAGGCCACCCCTATGGAATGATGTTCTACAACAGTGACCTCCCTAGTAGATCCAAACTCTAGATAAACATCTGCAAGTGTAAGCCCCTTTTGTCCAGAGGGGCTTTTTGGAAAATTGGTAATGGTAGGTCCATTAGATTCTGGAATGACCATTGGATCATGAACCAACCTCATCTGGGTCATAGATTCAAACCACTCATGGACTACCTTAGACCTAGCTTGGGTTTTAGAGCTGCCAACTACACTAACGAAAGAGTTTGGGCTGATTTACCTAATCTATTAAGGGATAGACCGAACCTGCAACACATGGCCAAGGATCTTATGGACAACCTGACTAGTATCAGAATTTTTTAGGTTGATGAATCTATTATCTGGACCCCCACCCAGACTGGTGCTTTCATAGTTAGTTCTATTTACAACCTGCTTCTTAAGGAGGAGAGTAACCTAGGCGACTGGAAGAAGGTGTGGATCCCCTAGCTCACGCCTAAAATAAACTTTTTTTGGTGGACCCTAATGCACGGTAAGATCCTAACCCAAGATAATCTTACTAAAAGAGGCTTCTCAATGGAAAACAAATGTGTCCTATGTGAGAAGGTGGAAGACATAGTAAACCACCTCTTCATCCACTATGACTATGCTACCAGCATGTGGCAGGTAATTTATGATATATTGGGTATCTCGTGGGCCCTGGATGGCAAGGTGCACCAATTCGTTAACTAGAGATCCCCTTCAAATCACCCACTACTCCAACTCCTCTGGTGTATGCTTCCCCCGCACATATGCTGGATCATTTGGAAGGAAGGAAACAACAGGATCCTTAGGGAGAAACGCATCCAACCTGAAACCTGTCTCCTTATCGGAACTACGCTCCTGAGTGAAAATCTCCGGATGGCTAAATGGAAGCTCCCATCTAGTCCTCCTGTTGCTTGGGAAGCTAAGATTGCTAAACAATGGAACCTCCTAAGTGGGTTCTCCAGGTTCAACAATACTAAAAATACTGCTAGAAAAGCTACCAAATGGATTGGCCCTCCTAGAGGTAGAATAAAATTAAACTTTGATGGGGCAGTTAATAATCTTAGGCATGGTGGGGGAGGAGTGCTGAGAGATCACCATGGCACTTTCCTATTGGCTTATGTGGGACCAATCAATAACTATACTATTACCTAGGCAGAAGGGACTGCCCTTCTGTGGGGGATTAAACTTGCAAAACAGATGAACTTCAGACAGTTGGAAATCGAGGGGGATTCCAAAGTGATAATAGAGGTAGTCAAGAGTGGAGCTACTGTGGGGTGGTGGGCTAGACCTATCATTATGGAGATCTATGAGCTTCTTGAGAGCTTCCAACATATGACTATAGGCCATACCTATAGAGAGGTAAACTTGGTTGCTGACTCAATGGCAGAAATTGGTCTAAAACAAACCAAACTAAATAGTTGGATGTTAATTGGTGACTTACCTTTGATGAATCAAAAACTCATCATGGGAGAAATGAATACTATAGTCTAAATGTGCTAGGCTAGCTTATTTATTATGAACCCCTCCTCGATCACGTGCTGGTGTGTTTGAGTGATTTGTGTGATTATGAAAGGCAAAACTCAAATTCCCATAAAGTTCTATCATTACCTTTTGAACATGTGGAGTGATCGCTGTCAATGTCAAAAGGTTTTTTTGGCTATTGATGGTATTAATGCTATTATTACTATTAATGATATCTAGAGACCTGTTAGATTTGATGGTACGGAGCCGGTTCTCCAAAATTCTCAAAACTGGAAAGTTATGTATAAGCTTTTTTTGAAACAGATTTGTAAAAGAGAGTGGTTTTATATGGCCTGCAATAACAATCGACTCTCAAACTCCAAAGATATTCTGACGCTTGAAGAATAGACCTCTGATATGGGGGGTAATATTCTCCATATTGAACCTGATAATATTGATGAAGCCTTTACTTCTAATCTGCTGGTCACCCATTATTGCAAAGAAAATGGCATTTGGGGTTTCATCAAACACATGAAAGGTGGACATGACGAGAGAATATCTAAACAGTTCGTCTCCTCCTAGAAAAATAGAAGTGTCTCAGTTAGGGGAATTCACTTCCAACTCAATGAGGAGGTCATCACTGAGGCTACGGGGCTCTCTATGGTGGGGAGAAAGTACAAAAACACCAGTCAGACTACTAACCCTACTAGCCTAAAACAATTTTCATTCATGTGCTTGATGTCCAAACTTATTACAGTTAAAGAAGTAACCATTAAAGTTAGTTTTAGGATTGGACTTACCATTTTTGCTTCGGCAAATGTTTCTTGTATGACCTGGTTTCCCACAATGGTGGAAAACAGGTTTTTTGTTTCTTGGCTTTGCATACCTTCTTTCACCTATCTTAGATGATTCTCCTTCTTCAGTGGTTGTATGTTGTTCAATGTGACCTAATCTAGAAGAATCTCTAGGTCTTCTTGATGCTTCCACCAGTTGTTCAAAGTAGCTCATAGCTGCATTGGGATCATTCACTCTATTGTTAAGTTCTTTCTTAGATCTCAATTCATCTTTCAACTAAATGTTCTCAGATCTAAGATTTACAATCTCCAAATCTTTCCTACTGATATCTTGATTCACAAGTAGTAATTGATTTTCCATGTCAACTTGATTGACTGTCATTGTTTGTACATCATGTGTTCTTTCATCAAGTCTGATAGTCATCATTCTTTTTTCTTCTTCTTCCATAGCCTTGTCATCTTCAACTTTCTTTTTCTGTTCAATAACTTCACACATTCTTATTGATTGGGCTTCTTGTTCCTTTTTCAAGTTTATGACTTCTTCACATAGTGCACTATTCTTTTCTAGTAGATCTTCTATTTATGCATCGCTCTCAATAGAATCTCCATTCTAAAATAAATTTATGGTGTCCTCTTCTTGATAATAAGTGTCATTCATTTGTTTGGCCAAATCTTTCCTTGCATACAAGGACTTCTTTAATTCATGTCTTGTTGTCTCAAGCTGTTATAGTGCTAGCTAAATATCAATCTTTTTATTCTCAATGACTTTACCCATCTTGTAGATCTCCATCTCAAGATCTGTATTCTCAAGCTGATTATGAATTTCTAGAGAACTAAGCTCTGATACCAATTGTTGGAAATACAATAATGGGAAAGCAAGA
>MU224022.1:72764-89854 GCA_018584345.1 Thuja plicata | reverse complement strand
ACACAAGAACTTGGTAACCCAGAAACCCAAATAGGTAAAACTGGGGTGGGGATGACACCCACAAAATTCTCCACTACTACAGTAATAAAGTGTGCCTATTAGGGCTACAAAAGTTGATTACAAAATGCAATCCACCCTGTTAAAGGTCTACTCGGTTAAGAGCTAAAGATCATTACAATCTACCCTATGAAAGGATTTCAACTTAAAATAAAGTAAGCACTCTGTTAAGAGATTTAGAAAGGTCTGCTAGAACCAATCTATTAAGAGATTTTCACTTGATACAATGATTAGAATGTTTCAAGTAATGATCCTTTGTTATGCACTCAGATGCTAATGATGGATCTCCTCTTTCCAGTACCTTTTGTGATCTCACAATCTGATATGTCTTTACTCTTCTGTTCACTGTGCTTTCACTCTGCTTGATCTTTGCTTCTTAACAAAATAACCCTATGTGCATTCCACTTCAAGATGCAATCACTACTTCTCTCCACACACTCTTACAAAATAGGGTTTAGAATCAATCTTATATATCTGTTCAATTCTGATAGCAAGATCTAGATCAATGGTCAAGATCTAATACCCATACCTCCAAGGTATTACAATTAATGATTACAATAGATCATGCATAGGATAAAACAATTAAATGCATAACTAACTCCGTAGGAAAATATTAAATGCGTACATAAGTTGGCCAAAAAGCTTATATAAGTCGGCCTGGACACTTATCCTCAAAGTTTGAATCATTCCAGACATGTATACAAAAACTTTTATGCTTGGCACTTAATATCTCTGTCGCTTGGCACTAAGTATCCTACTTGGCTCAGCATGATACAACTTGGCAACCTGAATACTGCTCGGCAATGTTGCTCGACCTTGCATAGTTTTAGCTCTGCCACAGTGATAGCCAACTAAAACTGCCTAAGTGAATGACTAAGTGTTGGTCACTAATCATCAACAAAACTTAGAGATTAACAGTGATAATTCTTATCTTTTATATAATTTGGAGGGCTACTGTCATGAACCTCTTGTGCATGGTCAGTATCTTAAACCTTTTTTCATTTGAAGATGACAACATGTAGGTTTTTTTTTCTTTCTTATCTTTGCAATATGTATTATATTCTTATGTTTTTCTAATGGTCTACTTATCCAGAGATAGCTTGAATCTTGCTATGTTCAGGTATAAACACACATCACTAGAAAGAGCCACTGGTGGAACCCATATCTGCAAATTGATTTGTGTTCATAATCAATCAGGGAAGCATTTCTTTATTTAAAGCTAACAATGTTGAAGTCAAAATACTATTTCTAGAACCACATAGTCATAGATTTACCCTTTGAATGATGGCACAATGAAGAAATGGTGATCTTTCATCCATTGTAGGGTGGCAAAACTCACAGGTTTCAACCTCACAGAAATAGAAATAGTCAAACGAGAGTTGTCGACATTTGAAAATTAATGCTCAAAGACCACAAAATTTCTTTTATTTACCACGAAACCACAAAAGAATCTTCGTGTGTTACATGGACCCCGCTTGACAAAAGTCAAACCGAGTCGTATCCGATCATACCTAGATCTAATCCAACGGTTGAGCATGATGACACTATCTCAAGTTGCACACTATTTAAACAACACATGATGGAAAAATGAACGACAGGTGTCCCGGGCCCACCAAAAGCTACAAATGGAGAAAAAGGAATACAGGTATTGGTTTATGGTTGGTAGAGCCTAATGAATGGACTACACAGAGGCGTATAAAGTGAAGTAAAAACAAATTACTTAAAGACATCATTTTATCCCATGCTTTAAATCAATGGTTGGGACTTAATCATGCATGAAAACATGATCGGGAAATAACCAAGGCACTTAAGGAATATTTGGGACCGTAAGATAGGAGATCTATGATTTAGTGCAATGACTTGATGGAGAAATGAATGAGCTTTAACCATTGAACAATAGGGAAGGATGCAACACATATCAGTGATGGGAAAAAGACAAAAAACTTGTGGCGATAATATTAAAATTGATTTATTATGTGGCATTTAAAAAATTAAAACCTTTCTTTATACTTAGGTTTTATTTTATTGTTTGATTATTTGACTTTTGCATGCAGAAAATAAAGGTGGTGAACACAGTGTGATCAGATGGTCTAGATTCTCGATGTCGTGATGAATGATCACATGTAGAAATGATGACTGACACCATGGTTGTGGTCGATAAAAGGTGACAAACGTGATTCTAGAGACCATGCATAAGAATATCTATGTTATCAACATGATCAAAATATTATGAGAAAGACTATGGATGCATGTAGAACTGAAGTACCATTATAATGTAGATCCACTATTCTAAGTTGTCAACTCAGATATATTATAAAGAGACTATCGAATTATTTTCATCAGTTAGCATATGTTATCAAGCAAGGATGATCAAACATTAAACTATTAGCATTTAGTTATTGATCTTAGGATTAGGTATTTTTTAGGAACAATCATGTTTATCTGAGGCTTGTTTGCATCCTTTCAATTTCATATTTATAAGGATACCAAGATCAACACAAGACATAGAATAAGACTTATTGTTACTATAGTTAGATGGGATAGATGGATCAATAACTACAAACTTGAATTCTATTGTACCATTTTCCAAGATCAAATAAAGATAAGCCCTTTTTTTTCTTTCACATGCGCAATTATTTCATTATCATTTTACAATTAGTCCCTTGGATAAACCAACAGAACTTCTTCAAAGTGATAGTTTGATGTGCATGCTTCTTGATCTGGTTCATAGTCTATATTATCAATTGGTTTTATTATTTTTGCATGGTTAAATTCTAGTGATTGAGGCCTCATTTAATTGGTTTTTCATCTGAGAATTCATACCCTTTTCAAATATCTTTGAATTTGTTCTAGATTGCATGTACATTTCATAACACCTTTGTAGTGATAATTTTTATTGTAAAAATATCTTTGAGGTTGACCATAAGATTGGAATGATAGTGACTCTATTGCCCATGGTTGATTAAGGAACTGGTCTTTCTTGCTTATTGGAGTATGGTCATTAGTTCATTGTTTATAGTTTTGAGACACTATATCCATTTGCTTTATTCAGTTCATATCTTGTATCCATCAACATTGTTTAAATATTTGCAGCATTACATTTACCACTTGATAGTTCATTGCTCCTAGTTTAAGGATCTCAGTAATACTTTGCCATACTCTAGGATAAAGTAGTTTGAATCATATATTATCTACTGTAAAAATCCCCTAAGATTTGGAAGACAAGTCTAGGGTATAGGCCCTCTAGCTTTGGTTCTGCAGAGCCAAAATTGTAGAAGGTTGACACTTGAATTAGGTCAAAACCTTGTCAGTTGGAAAATCACTTGGGTTTCTCATCATTGGATAGGAAAAATCCATAGAAAGTCCAATCTGTTGATTTGAGCACCAACAGATAATAAGAAAACTATATTTGGGACTAAAGATGTTCAGTTGCCAACAAATGTTATACCTAAGGGTTTGGTTCAACTAGAGGGTATTTTTAGTGACAATGATGGTCATTTTCTTAATAGATATGATGTCAAAATGGATAGGATTGAAGAAGTGAATTTAGGGTCAGATACTATCCCTAAAATTCTATACATAGGGAAGAATTTATCCCCCCCACATCATAGAAAAATTGATCAACTTATTATAGAAATATTAGCATGTTATTGCTTGGTCTTATGAAGATCTTAAGGCATACAGGGAGGATCAATTTCAGCATGAGATTCCTCTAAATCCTTATGTGAAACCTTTTAGAAAAAAATAGATACCTATCAGTCATTTTCTAGCATTGAAGATGCAAGAAGAATTGATGAAACTCAAGGATGCCCAAATAATAAAACCAATCAGACATTCATCATGGGTGTCAAATCTTGTACTTGTGAGAAAAAAGAATGGAGATATTAGGCTTTGTGTTAACTTCAGAAACCTTAATGTGGCATCACTTAAAGATAGTTATTCTTTTCCTAATATGGAGGCAATGCTACAAAGATTTACAGGATGTGACCTTATATCTATGATGGATGGATTTTCTAGTTACAATAAGGTTTTAGTCAAAAAGGGCCAAGGACCATTGTAGGCATCTTTAGAAGATATTTGGTAAGGCTTTGGAGTTAGGAGTTTCTCTTAATCCAAAGAAGTGCCATTTTTATGTTTCAGAGGGAACTTTAGTAGGGCATATAGTGTCCAAGAAAGGAGTAAGGATAGATTCAAAGAGCATTGAAGCTATTAATATATTGACTCCTCCCATGACATTAAGGGTGTCCAATCTTTCTTGGCAAAATAATTTTTTTAAGAAGATTCATTGTAAATTTTATAGAGATCATAAAACCTATTACCAAGTTTTTAAAGAAAGATGTTAAATATGCTTGGAGTCTAGAAGCTCAACAAGATTTTGAGAAAATTAAATTGGCTATTCAGGAAGCACCGGTTTTAAAATCTCCTAATTATGAGTTTCCTTTTGCTATCTTCTGATTTGTTTCATTCCATACCATTTTTTTGGTGTGGTTACAAAAGGACAAGGAGGGATTTGAGTATCCAATTGCATTTTTTAGCAAATCCTTGCAGACAGCTGAATTGAATTATGAAATTATGGAGAAGTGATATTATGCCTTAGTTAAGGTAGTCAAGGCTTTTAGGCCTTATTTACTATGTGCTAAGGTGGTTTCTTATGTGCCTCATGCTATAGTCAAGGATATTATGTCTCAAAGTGAGGTCACTGGTAAGAGCTGCAGATGGATCAACATAATAGAAGAATTTGATCTAGAGATCCATATTACAAAACTAATTAGAGGCTTGGGACTTGAAAAGCTCATGGCAGATTCAAATATGGAGCTTACCCTAGTAAACAATGTGCAAGCAAATGAAATGCCAACTAGCATTGAGATGCAACCATGGTATACTAATATTGTTAATTTTTTGAAGAAAAATAAATGTCCCGAGGATATGACAGAAAATCAAAGAAGGGCTCTCAGAATTAAGAGTCTGAAGTATGTACTAATACATGGAGAATTATATTGGAAAGATAGAGGTGTAATTATTTTATTTTTTCTTGATAAGACTCAGTCTGAGAAGGTTTTAACAGAGATACATAGTGGTATTTTTGGAGCCCACTATTCAGCAAAGACAACTGCACACAAGATACTTAGAGATGGTTATTATTGGCCTTGTTTTTTCAAGGATGCTCATCAGTTTGTGCAGAAGTGTGAGGCTTGTCAAATATTTTCAAAGAAGCTAGTGTATTCAGGGGATTTTCCTTTGAATCCAATTTCAGTTGAAGTCCCTTTTTCCCAATGGGGCATTGATTTTATTGGTGAATTTTTATAAAATTCTAGTGGGGGTTACAGTTGGATCCTTGTTGCCACACACTATTTCAAAAAATGGGTTGAGGATATACCAACCAAGAGGGAAACCAGCAAGGTGGTCATTGATTTTCTAATAGACAACATTTTGACTAGGTTTGGTGCACCCAGCAAGCTAGTAATGGATAATGATATGTGCTTTAGGTCTAGAGAATTCATAGAATTTTGTGATCAGTATGGTATTGTGATCTCCTATTATTCACCATATCATCCATACTCAAATGAGAAAGAAGAATCCAGCAATAAGAGCATCGTAAAAATTATTAAAAGAACATTAGAAAAGAATAAGAAATCTTGGAATTCAAAGCTCAAGTGGGATTTGTGGGCTAATAGGGTAACAATGAAAAGAGATATAGGTGTATCTCCTTTTGAATAGGTTTATGGAACACAAGCTAGGTTTCCATTAAACAATTTGTTACCAGTCTAAAAATTCATCCAAGATGAGGACATAGAAGTAATTAAGCCAATGCAGAATAAGATGTTGTAGTTGGTACAGTTGGATGGGACCAGAAATGAAGCACAATTGCAGTATCAAAAGATCCAACATCAGTCTAAGTATTTATTTGATAAGAGAGCATCAGAAAGAAACTTTCAGGTGAATGACATGGTGCTCCAATTGAATGCAAGGTTTAAGGATAAGGGGAAACATGGAAATTTTGAGTCCTTATGGTTAGGACCATTTGTTGTGCATGAGTTACATGGAAAAGATTCATATTTCCTACAAAGTCCTACTGGTGAGATACAGGATCTGCGTGTGCATGGGAAGCTCTTAAAGCCATTCTTTTCCTCAGTTTTTGGTCATGCACAATGCTGTATATATTTGTAAATATTTTCCTTCTCTATTTTCTCTTCTTTAGGTTTGTCTGTTGTGTTTTTCTTTTTTTTGAGTTGGTTTGCTTTTCCCAGAGTTCTGGTTATCTAGTGTTTATCTTGCACTCAACCTTCCCTAGTCGGATCCTATGTTAGCACTGTAAAAATCTTGCAAGAAATCTACCTAATTCATGAAAATTCTCCTATTTCTTGCTTTGTTGTCAAGCCTAATTTCAAATTTTCTAGTCGTTGATCAAAATAAAAACCTAAACCCTTCATGGCAGTTTCTATTTTATGATTACCTTTTCAAGCCACTTAAGTCAAAGAAAATCCCATGTGTGCTTTTTCATGCCTTATCTAGTCACATAATCTCATAACCAAGATTGAATATTTTTTTTTGTCTAGCGAATTGGCGCAGGCTCTTATCTCCTAATCTTGGAATGATATGAAATATGCTCTTTCTATCTCAAGATTTCACGCACATCCTTGATTGGGTTCCTTTTAAGTGATGATCGTGTGGATTACACTTAATCTCTAGATAAATTCAAGGTAAATGAAAGATTTGGCGATTCAGTGTAGGCCGTAGATCTTACCTAAGATGTGTGGTTTGTGATAGATCTTTAAAGAAAATGGCCAAGTACAAAAAGATTATGAGATTTAGAGCAGGGCGTAGATCAAGACTTAATCGAGTGGATGACGTTTAATCTTAGAGTAAACTCAGAGTTAGGGAATTCATATGGAGACTTGGAGACAAGAGGATTTTATTGATTAGAGATAAAGTCAGGTTTGAAGCTCGAGTCAAAGGAAAATAAAGACTCAGATGCATGCCACATGTTCTTGATCATGATCTAATCTTATGGCTAGCACGTGATCTCATGATAAACCTGGGGTTAGTTAATGTATCCCAAGATTTAGAGACTCAGTTTTTCATGCAATCTCTTGATAGAACTGGAGTCAAGAAAATGGTTAAGTTCAGGGCCAATTTAAGTTTTCACGTCATGATCTTGACCATTCATTAAAGCAAGATCTTGCAGTTTACGCAAAGTCTCTTAACAAATTCAGGGGTTACTTTTCTATCTCGCAACTTGGAGATTTTCTCAGTTTCTAAATCTCTAGATGGGCCTTGAGTCAAGTATGGGTCAAGTTAAACCAAGGTAGAGTTTGCATGGAAATGATCAGAACCATTGATGCAGATCAAGATCTAGGGCTAGTTCATAAACTCGAGAAGAATTGAGAAGGTACAAAAAAATTAAGAGACTTAACATGGATAGTTGATCAAGATCTAATCATGTGGTCTACTTGTAGTCTTGTAATAAACTCAGGGGTTGAAAAATCATTTAGAGACTTCGTGACTCAGTTAGTCATGCAATCTTGAAATCAAACCAAGGTAAAGACATATCTGGTCAAGTTAAAATAAGTACTTTAATGATTTCCTTTTAGTCGTGCAATCTCCAGATGACTTGAGTCAAGATGTAGTTGGGAGCGGAGTTTATATGGAAGGGACCTAAATCGTTGAGGTGGATTTGATTGAGTGGTTTGTGTTTAATCTCACAAAGAAATGGCTAGGTACTGATATATCTTGAAACTTGCCACAAACCATTGATTTATTTCTATTTCTGACATGATCGAGCAATGTGTGCATGATCTCATGATATACCCAAGGTTAAGTAAAGTGTTTAGAAAATTAGAGATTACAAAGTTGCGCAATATCTAGATAAAGTCAGGGTTAAAGGAAGGTTAGAGTCTAGTTAGAGGTTGAGGACAAGGTTGAGAAAAAGACTAGTCATATTATATTTAATCCAATGGATAGCGTAATGCCTAAATGAAGAGATGCAAGGTGATTAGTGATTAAGGCATTGCACCTATTTGACACGTGTCTAGATCAGTCAACATAGGTCAGAGGACAAAAGGATTTCTCAAAGTGAGTAGGAAAGCTCCATGTGGATATTAGTGGGACTAAGGTTTCTAAGCTGTTCGTGGGGCCAAAGTAAAGAAAGGATAAAGGGTAGATAAGTTAGAAAAGATCATGCAGCAGGCATAAAGGCTTAAGGAAAAGTTATGGGAGATCTACTCATCAAGGCATTGTGCGGCGCTGCCACATGTCTAATCTGATTCTGAGCCTAGGTAACCTAAAGAGGATCAATGAATATGTTTTAAAATGATGCTGAGGTTTGAATCTCAACCATTAGATTTTTTTTCTATGCCACATGTAGCCATTGTAACTAAAATTCAAATATTTAAATACTTACTCAGAGGGTTTCATGAAGGTCAACTGCTATTTTTGTCTCAGAGCCATAAATGATGTGATCTAATCTTATGGATCAATTTTGGACAGTTGTTGAAGACCAAAGAAATAGAAATATGATATGCCCAGAAGCATTTGTGTCCAGACTTGATATAAAAGGGTTTTATATCAGAGGATAAATGCATTTAGTGGCACTTGGTCATTTATGCATTTATGTGAGCTACTTTTAGAGTCATGTGTTGGGAATTCTTTGATTTTTGGGTACTGTGCTCACATTCATGGACTATGGAGGCTAATTTCCTGATCAGATCAAATTTTCACAAATTGAAGAAAGATAGGGTTTCAACTTGACAATCAAAATTAAATTCTTGACATGATTGGTTGTAAACCCTAACCCTAAATGGCTCAAAGATTGTAGCATTCATGTTCCTATAAAAGAGTATTCAAGAATTAAACATCCTTAAAAAATTTCAGTGAGTAAAGCATTGAAGTGAATTGGATGATTGCATCTACTTCTAGGAAGTGTGAATTGAGTATGTAAGGCATAGTCAAGTTCAGTGATCATTTGAGAGATTTATATTTGATGAATGTTGTTGTTTAAGTGTCTTTTCATTTAAAGTGACTCCATACCCACTGGATAGGGCACTGATCTAACATTTTATATTTGTGGTTCTCATCCAATTTTATAAAAAAAACTGTTACAATTTACTGGTTTTATACTACATCCACCATTCTTATCTGCTTATAAATGTGTTATAGTTGGAAAGGAAAAATATAAGTAATACCAAACTGATTTTGTGGAGCTCAAAGTGTAGAAGGTTTTAGGACCTTTTTGAACATTGCTTTCTTCTTATTGAATCAGTGCATGGGTCTATAGAGGAACGCACTTGAGTCAGATGTATACCAAGATGAGCAAGAAAAAGAACTAACACACCTTATGAAATTCTGGTAAAACCATTATGGGATGAGTTGCCACTCTCTTTTTCAAATACTCAAATGCTTTTTCTACATCCTAAGTCCACACAAAATTACATTTCCTACCCCCTTTTATAGTATATATCATGGGAGCACACACACCACTGAAATGTTTAATAAATATTCTCAAAAAATTTGAGATTCCTTGAATTTTTTTACCTCTGATGTAGATCTTGGAGTTGACTGATTTTGTATTTCTTCTACCTTAGTTGAATCCATCTTCAGACTATCTTGTGATATCACAAATCCAATAAACACAAGCTCCTCCTACAAGAATACACACTTTTCCAAACTGATTTTCAACTGTTCTTCATGAAGTCTCTTCAAAACCAAATCTAAATGTCTTAGGTTCTCATCCATGTCCTTACTGAAAATTAGTATATCATCTAGGTATACCACAACAAATGTTTTATTGTAAGTCTTCAAAACTTCATTGATAAGCCTCATAAAAGTTCTAGGGGCATTAAAGAGAAAAAAAGACATTACTAGCAACTCAAAAAGACCCTCTTTTGTCTTGAAGGTTTTTTTCCACTCATCTTCCTCTCTTATTCTTATCTATTGGTAGCCACTCTTTTGATCCACCTTTGAGTAGTAATTTTCCTCTCCTAGACAATCCAAAAGGTCTTCTATCGTAGGCATAGGAAACCTATATCTTATAGTGAATTTTTGTATAGCCCTAGAGTTTGTACAAAGTCTCCATGTCCCTTATTTCTTGGGAGACAACACTACAGGGACTCCACATGGGCTAATTCTCTTTCTTATGAACCCTTTAGTCATCAATTATTCAATTTGTCTTGAAATCTCTTTTTTTTTTTTTTTTCTTTGGAGTCATTTTATAGGTTGCTTTGTTTGGCAAGGTGGCACCATGAATGATATATATACAATGAATGACATCTCTTTGTGGTGGTAAAGTCTCTAAGACACAATCTGCAACTATCCATTTATACTTGTCCAACAAGTGTTTTAGTTATTTAGGACCTACACTCCTTTCACGCACTTTGTCTTTGGGCTTCTCTACTAGTGTTCCTTTTGGTCTCACAACTATTGCAAAGCATGGTGTATCCATCTCTTTGAGGGTTTTCATAAATTATTTTTCCCCTACTAGTATCACATTGGTTACTACATGTTTTTCCTTTGCATCATCAGGTAGTCGGGATATTGTGTAGTTTACCCCATCGTTAGTCACATAATACATGTTTTTCTTCCCATAATGTTTCGTATCTACATCATACTGCCAGGGTCTACCTAGAAGTAAATGATAGGCATCCATCTCTATTACATCACATAGGATATTATCTTTATAATCCCCTATGGTGAATTCTAGCCAAATTTGTTCACTAATTAGGGATTTTTGTTCCTTGTTAACCCATGAGACTCTATAGAGGTAAGGGTGAGGGATATTTTTGAGTTTAAGCTTATCAACCATTTCTTTAGAAGCCAAATTATCTGTAGAACAAGAATCTACTATAACTTTACATACCTTGTTATTCACCTTACAGGTAGTTCTAAATAGTGACTTCCTTTAGGATGACTCCTTGGTAGCGGGGACCTTCAAGAGTATTCTATGCAACATAAAAGACTCACCTAGATTAGGGTCTACATGTCTTGATGTTGATGTGTGATATGAGGACACATTGTGACCATCATCTTCTTGATTCAATTATACTCTCTTAGTTTCCTCCTTTTTTCTAGTACCAAGATTCTCAAGGTACCTAAAGGATTGATGTCCAACTTCATTGCAAGTGAAACACCTACCTGTAAAAAATCTTGTTCCTCTACCCCCAAATCTTCCTCTATTATTGGGTCTTCTCCCTCTAAAAATGTCTCTGTGATTTGATTCACTATCTTGTTTCTGATTGCTTCTCTCTCCTTGAGGCCTTGGAGATGCTCCTCTTCCTCCAAACCTACCCCTTCCTCTAAATTTTCCTCCTCTTACTCTACTCTTCTCCTCTCCCTTTCTCTTTTGTTTCTATTCAATTTTAAGTGTCATTTGAAAAAATTTATGCACTATCTCCAGGTTAAACAAACTAATTTCATCTTGGATACTATACTTGAGTCCATTCAAGTATCTTGAAAATCTCCATTTCTTATTCTCAAGAATCTTTTCCTTAAGATTCATTTTACAAAACTCTTTAGTTTAAGAGCTTGTAGCTAAGTTCATATGCCTCATATTTTTTAACTTCTTGTTCAACATCACCTCATAGTATTCTAGAAAAAAAAATTCTTCACCTCTGCAACCATCCTCTTCCATTAATAGATGTGATTATTTTCTTCTTCTATCATTTCATTATAAATAAAATTCTACCAACTAAGGAAAGGGCCCTTCATCCTTGATTTTTCTATCTTCAATTTTTGACTTTCATGAATGTCATCATAGTCAGAATTATTCTCAAGTGTCTCCAAAAAATCCATGCACTCTTCTAAATTTCAATTTCCTTAAAACATGGGTAGGTATGATCTTTCTTTCTTCCCTACCCTCTCAAGGGCTTCAAGAAAAGGTCTCTAGTTTTTAGATACTCCTTCCTACCCAAGGTGGTCTTCTTCACCCCCTTCTTATTCCTCTTCATGAGAGTCATCTTATCTTCTATTCACTTTACCCTTCAAATTCTCTAATTCTCTTTTCATGGCCCTGTTCTCGGCTCTTACTACCCTACTTTCTACCATTTTCTCTTTGAATAGCTTTGCCAATTCTAGATTGGTCATCCTCACATGGATCTCTCTTTCTCCTTCCTCTCCTTATGAGATTCTTTCTTCACTTGTCTTCCCACAAAGATCATTCTATTCTTGAAGGTTTGATTTATTTGGTTTTGTGTTTCTAATGGTTTGGTTGTAGGTGCTTATCTACCAGCTGCAAATGGAATTTGGTGTTGTGGGTATGTACAGACAAGATAAGGTTTTCAAGGGAAAAGGAAAGGTCTAAGTGAACACCAAGAGAATAGGGTGAGACTCTTAGGTGAGGTACAAGGGTGTTTTTTTTGTGGTGAGTTGAAGCAAGAAAAGGTAAAGGTGGATCTCTGATTGATATGACACCATGAATTTGTAGCCATTAATGCTCCACTGATAGGGGTAACAGAGAAGGTGATCAAAAGGACAGTCATGTTTCCTTAAAGGAAGGGTTTATGGTGATAGAGGAATGAAGATGAAAAGGTCAATGTAGGCAAAGGGAAAGGTTTTGGTCTAATTTTGTTTCTTGCGGGTTATTGGTTCTATGTTTCAAAGGGACTTGGAAACTTTTGAAGGCTCGAAGTATAGTGCAGGAGAACCTAAGAACAAAGGAATACCAAGAGGCTAAAGGAGGATAGAAGGAATATCATGGGTTTTTATTTTATTTTAAATGTATTGTGAGTCCAATTGAATTTATATGTAAGGCTGTGAAAAGCCATGTCATCAAATTGTAAAAGTTGTCAAGTTGTCCTAGTAAGGACCTAGTTTGGTCATATGGTAAAATGTGTTAAAATAAACCATGGAAGGGTAAGAAAGATGTAAAAATTCATAAAATTTCCATTTTTATATGTGTAGAATATTTGTGCAAATTTTTTTAGTCAATGTGATAAAAATGTAAAAGTTGCTCCAAAATTTGTAAAGATGCAACATTGTTAAATGCAAGATTTTCAAAAGTTGCAGTCCAAAAGATGTAAAACGGGGTAGTTGGTTGGTTTGAGGTAGTTGGGGGGGATTTTTATGGTAAAAATTCTTTAAATACCATTTTATGTATGAACCAAATAAGAATTTGAGGAAGGAGAACATTTTGGTATGTTTTGGTGCATTCCATACTTGTCATTTTGATTGATTTTTCTCTTTGTTTTTTTGTTTACATGCCTTGTATAGCCATGTATGAAATGGAAAAAATGTATTAATACAATGGATAAATGGTAGACATATTTATCGTTCCTTTTTTTTGTTTGGGTATTTTTTATTGAGAAATAAGGAAGTTATGAAAATTTTGGTGAAAGTTTATGTTTGCAGTTTTGAGATCTTCTGAAAACAGTCATAATGCAGCATTTGGTTTAGATGCATATGGAAGAATTAAAACCTATAATCAGTTTAATTTGAAATATATGTGAGTTACCTTTCAATTTCATTTTTTTTGACTCAATTTTATGCCTATTTGAGAAAGTTGTGATGATTTTGGTGAAAAATGGTTTTTAAACCCTCTTAATGGAGTTGCAGGCAAGGGTTTGTAATTATCTCATGATTTAACCATTGGAAAAATTAATAAGTTGGATATTAGGAAACAATATTAACAAATATTTCATTTAAATTTCTTTTATTTCATTTTTTTTTGTTTTGTAGAATATATTTGATGTCCTAGTAGAAATAAGAAGTAATTTTCTAAGTTGAGGACAGTAATATGGATCAAAATTGATAGTCAAAAAGAATTTTTGGTTGAGGGATCAAATGCACTCATAAGGCCCTGATATTTTGTAATATGGTATATCGTTAAAGTATCTAAAAACTTTATTTTTACCAGAAAAATTAAAATTTTGATTTGATGAGTCAATTCAATCAATCTTTAAAAACTTTCCTGAAGACAACAATGTTACCAAATCAAGAGACACAATAAATGATTGTGGTTAAATCTTGCAAGGATGATGCCTTAAGTTGTTTATGTTGGAAATTTAATGGAACCAATTTGGATTTTTTAGATTTTTTATTGGATTAAGTGAATGTTTTATTTGGTTGTTTATGGGTGTTAAAGATCCTTTTGCTAAAGGAACCTATAATATATGTATGTTCAATAGGTTCAAAGAGATATTGTTTTGCCTTTAGTAAGTTGTTATTTGGTGAAATGAATGGATGGATCAAGAGGATCCTATGATTTGATTGGTTTGTATGTACCTCTACATCAACTAGTATAAGATGAACATACAAGTTTCAGACATGGCACCTAAGAACCAGATGGCTATGGAGATAGAAGAATTGAGGGAAGCCCTTGAGAATGAGAAGAGGGAAAAGAGATATTTGGAAGAAGAAAAGGAAATATAAGAAAGATGGATGATAAGGGAGAGATTACAATTGATAGAAATGATAGAAGCCTTAGAGAAGGAGAGACAAGAGCCTATGAGAGAAGAGGTTCATGAAGTAAATGATGAAGAAGAAGAAGAATACAATGATGGACAAGAAAAAAGGGGTCATAGGGAAGAAAATGATCTTGAGGAGAGGAGGTTCGTAAGGTTGATAAAAGTAGTACATGGCACTAGTGGTAGGAGCAATGTAGATTTTCCAATCTACTAAGGAAATATGGATACTGAAGAAGTTCTTGGATGGGTGGAAGCACTAGAGAACTATTTTAATATTGAGGATGTAGAAGAGGAGAAACAACTGAAGTTGGCCATAGAAAGGTTAAAGGGAACATCCCTTACATGGTGGACCAGAATTCAGAATGACAGGATAGGAACAGGGTTGAACACAATGTCAAATTGGGAGAGGATGAAGACAATGGTAAAGAGTCAATTCTTGCCATAATTTTTTGCAATCCAAATAAAGATGAGAAGGAATAATTTGAAACAAGGGGACATGAATATTATGTCCTATACTAAGAAATTTCACACCCTAAGAATTAGGGGAGGAGTGGAAGATGAGGATAAGAAGGTAGCTAGATATATCAATGGCATAAGATACAACATTCATTATGAGATAGGCTTAAATATGACAAGAACCCTTGGAGAATGTGTTAGAGGATTTTTCTTGTAGAATCACAATATAGCAATAATGCTTGATTCTTAGATTCCCCACTTCTAATTCATACAAGTGAAAGTCTAATTGATGAGGATTTATCCTCCTTCTTTGAGATCCACAGACTTGTGGGTGTACCTTTCATAGTTTACTATTTCTCAGTAACTTTAACAATGGATTAAGGGTTACAGTGATTTGTCTCTTTCCTTTTATTGCAAAAATTTATAGCACATCTTGAAAATTAACAAAACCAATCTTATGAAGAGCTTAACAAGACAGACCATGAACTTGACAAGAGTAAATAACAGTGAAACAAGGATTCTCATCCTTCTTATTTTTAGAGTTCTAGACTCATGAAGGCTAACCTAATGATTCTTATTTGAATGAAACAACAAAATGAATTTTATTCTTCAATACAATTGATTAAACATATATGTTCTTAATAACATTGACATCTATATTAAACTTTACAAAGTATGTCTCTACTTTAAAAGCTTCATCAAAGGTTTAGTTAAATCTATCCATGTCCAGGACACTACCATCTATTTGGATGCCTCTTTACTAGGAAGTAGAGTATAAAAATCATTCCTCCATTATTCTACTAACTTTTTCTTATAATCTTCTCCCTTGAATGGTGTTGGAGATTTTCTTCTGTGCATATAGTTGATTGTATGTTTGTCATTGATGAAAACATATAATATACAACAGTGTCCTATATACAATTATCAGTACAGATATTTTGGAGCCTTGCGCATTTACATCTATGTTGTAGACATGTTCTAGATGCAATGTTCATACACACAGATTTAGATATGCAGTTTCAGTTGAGTTATGTTAATCTGTTTTGGCAGTTACAGTTTTAGGAGATTATCTGTTAAGAGTTGACATATTTACATTGTTTCTTGAGTTGCGCCTATCTTCAGGATATGCGTGTTTGTATTCATGTTTATTTATGAGTTAATGATGATTATCAAAATGCACTAAGAATGTTTTAACAAAAGCGTTATGTTTGAGTTAAATTGGTAGAGCCTACTATGTGAAGCAATGAGTCCACTCATTTTGAGTTGCGTGGTCCTAACTTTGATTGTGTGCTTAGTTAAGCTGACAAGGAAGTTGCTAAAGTGTTTCCTATAGCCTTCATGACCTTATCCTTGGGGAAGATAAATATAAAAGTTCAAATGTGATCGCTAAGAGTGAAAATGAAGTGAAAAAGATAAGACAAAGCAGAGTAGAAAGTTAGACAATAAAGCTACATCATTCATCAGTTGAAGATCTATGTGAAGAAGCAGAAGGAGATTACAATTCACTGGAACTGATCAAGACAATAGGTATATTCAAATAGTTCATTATCAGATATAGTGTATATATTCCTTACAAAAGGTTGTAGCCTTCACCATTTGAGCACTAAGCTCTTGGACAATGTTTCCTCACCCCTAACAGGGTTATTCATAAAGAACTCCTAACAGGGTCCAACCTTTGACCAGGTCTCTGTACTTATTGCATTGTAAAGATCAACTCCTAATAGGGTTGCAAGATCTTCTAACAAGGATCATTATAAACTAGTAAAGCTATTTGTGGGTGCTAATTCCCACTGGGGTTTTTACCTAATTTGGTTTTCCCTATTACCAAAATTGTGTTGTTCAATTATGTGTTATCTTGTTGAGTTTATGTTTAAAGTTATTCTATACATAATTGAAAAATAATTTAATCTTGTAGATAACTGATTCACCCCCCTCTTAGTTATCTCTTGGAACTATTCCTAACAATTAGTATTTGTGCGTGTGTATTTGGGTACCTGATGAAAAAGACACAGACACTCAATAAGTCATTGCATGAGCTTGAAAGGTTAGATAAAATGTTCAAAACCACTAATATCGACCTATTGCCTACTAACTAGGAGGAGTGTAATTAGTAACATATCAGCCCTCAGAATATGCTACAAATCAGTGACAAATACAACCTAGCATGAAGGATTTTAGATTAAA
>MU224022.1:55787-72590 GCA_018584345.1 Thuja plicata | reverse complement strand
TGTAAGAGCCATTAATGCCCAAGGCATTAATAAGGCATGGGAGAGACATAGGCTTAAGGCATCTTCATTAATAAGGCTTTAATGAAAGCCTTAAAGAAGCAAGGTAGAGTGTAAGAGGATGGCTTGAGAAAGTGGACCTGAAGGAAGTCAAGCTTGAGAAAGTGGACTTTCTCAAGTGGGTTGAGTTTCTAATCATTCCTTAATGGAATGTGACAACATTAGGAGGTGGGTTAGGACTAGAATTAGGATTATGATTAGATTATCATGGGTGAATGGGTTGAGAAGGGTTAGAACCCAGGGTAGAAGTGGTTGAGATAGGTTAGGTTGGGGTTTAGGGGAATATTAATAAATGAAATAAACTTATTTAATTTATATAGAAATATAGGAATTAATTATTTAAACAATGAAATTGCTTTTTAATAATTAGGGGACTATAGCCATTTTAATTAAATTAAATAGACTAGGGGAATGGGTTAATTGCAAGTGAATATTTGATTTAGGGATTTATTTAATTCCTTTATGATTAAATACTATAGCCATGTTTGATTTTGGTTTGATTTGATTGGTCAAAATTGATTTGAATTGTATGGCTATAATAGTTAATATAATTCAGTGATAAAAATCACCTAGGACATTAAATAGATTTGAAGAATTATGCCAAGCAGTAACAGGGTCATTTGGACATAATCAAGGGTATGATCATACTTAGGGAAAATAGGGTCCATAGTTAGAACAGACCAAATTTAGGTGGTTACATTTACCCCTCTTTCAATTGATGTGTGAGCAGCGCATTGATTCAAAGAAATTTTTTGATTTTGACTTCAGAAAGATTGAGAAATCCATTCTTGGTTGTTGAACAAAATGTTGATGAGATCAGTCTCACACTTGATTGAACCAAACTGATAGAATTGATTTTGAACTTGGTTGTCATCCAAAGATCAATAAAAGATTTTAAAGATACCAATTTTGAACTTGGTTGTCATCCAAAAATTGATAATACTGATTCTGAACTTGGTTGTCGTCTAAAAGCTAGTATGAAGCTGCCAAGAGCTTTTAAAAATCTTCTAAAATGAGGAAACATAAGATATCCAGCTCATAAGAACCAAAGCTTTCTATCCAACAGTTCTGACTTAGTCAAGGAACTGTTATGCCCCTAGTTTGTTTGATAATGAAGTCATTTTGATGTTGTTTCGAGCAAAAATTTAATTGATGATAGTGTGATCATGCCCCCTCGGGAACAAAATCAAAGAAAAAGAAATAAATCTGTCAGTTGAAAAGAACATAACACTTGCAGGAAGCGGTAGGGAAAGAAAGAGGGAAATTGAAGAAGGTGTGTTTTAAAAAAAAACACACATTTATCAAGTTAATTATGTGAAAGTATGAGTGAGAAGGCTGATAAAATGTTGTTTAGACCAAGATGTATGATAAAATGTGTATTATTTACCAGTGTGGGGAATAAATGAAGCAAACCCATAAGTTTTGAAATTGTCATAAAAGTGATACAGTTTTGTTGAAAACATTGCGGATGCCTTCGATTTGGTTCCCGATTGAGTAAAAAGAGAACATAAATGAATTTGAAGATGTCCAGGAGAAGTTTTAGAAACCCTAAATGTCTCAAAAGACCCATATAAGCCTCCAAAAGTACCGTTTCACTATTCATTTGCACATTCCTCCATAGAAATTTTTAGAGCTCTGTAATGAAGATGGTAGTCCCCGTGAGGAAACACTGATTTGAGATGAGCCGCTGACATCAGCAACCAACCGACTACCCACCGCCGGTAAGTACCCAATAAACTAGCCTGTAAATTTTTCATTTTTGAATTTCATGCATTTTTGTGTGTTTTATAGCTAGTTAAAGTTAGGATCGTATCTGGGATTCTGGATCGCATCTGGTCAATCCCAACTCGCATCCAATTTTTCCTAGGTCGTAACCAGTTTTTCCAATTTTGTGTGTCACATCTAGGTTTTCCCAAATAACATCATGTTCCTTAGGTTTAGTCTTGTTTTTCTAAGAAACCCATCAGGGGCTCACATCCTATATTTATAGGATCGCACGCTGCGTTTAGGATCACATCCCATTTTTTTGAGATCGCATCCCGTATGCGCAATCGCATCCTATTTTTCCAAGATCACATCTGGTAGAAGACTTAGATTTTTAATTTTATTTGATTTGTTTGTGTCTAGCGAACTTGGAATGACTTAGGGAAGTAGGATTCTGCCCCTTGTTTGTAGATAGTTTCTAATACTTGATTGTTGTGCCCAAAATTAGGCCCATTTTGAGGTAGTCACCTTTTGCGGCACTTATCCTACGTGAGTTGTTGCATTGTCTGGCCGACTGTCAGATGATGAGCAGACCACCATGATCTGATGTGGATTGCATTCACTGATAGGTTTACCTGAGATCTGGGTGAACCAAGGGTTGTTGACTGCTCTTGTCGAGAGGTGGCATTCTGAGCACAACACCTTCCACCTACCTACTGGTGAGATTATTGTGACTCTAGAGGATGTCTGGATGATACTCCATGTACCCATGGTTGGACATGAGGTATTTTTTGAGTCTAGATCTGGTGTGGTGATCGGTATGGCATGCAAATTCTTTCAGGATGATACTATAGATCATAGATACTTGTCATGGGATTACATGGTCGATCACTATGATCGATTAGTTGTGTACTTGGCTAGATTGGTAGGCAACATCCTCATGCTGGACAGAGGTCAGTATGGTTTCTTTGTGGGATGGGTTAGTATGGTGGAGTAGATGATTGTCCACCGCCGACATTTTTCTTGGGGGAGCTGCATACTAGCTCATATATATAGAGAGCTTCATGAGATTGTGTACCACCATACCTATAGCATGACTGTTGGCATATTGATCCTTCACATTTGGGCCTGGGAGCACATCCCTGTGACACAACCGATTGTTGATAGGTAGAGGGCACCTGATCAGCCCTATGTGTATATGTATGCCGACCTCCTACAGCAGCCCCATCTAGGCAAGGTTGAGTATTGGCATCGATTATTCGACGATATGACAGCGGTCATGTGGTGACCATACCTAGACTGTGAGGTATGGACATCTGATGCACGGTAGGTTCCATTTTTGTGCTAGAGTAGATATTTGATTGGCCATTTAGATACATCATAGAGAACTTCCTCATTACCAGAGTTTTGAGATAGTATGGGTGGCGACAGGGCCGCACTGAGGATGTGGTAGTTTAAGCTCGTATCAAGGATGAGGCATCTGATTGGGGTGTACAGATGACATATGAGATTACCTCACAGGAGATCCAAGACATGATGGCCATAGACTGGGACCTACATCCAGATGTTGAGGATGTCAGAGTTTTAGATGTGTATGCTGTAGAGATGCTCCAGTATCCTTTTCCATGATTTATAGTGCCTGAGGAGATTATTCCCGGTATAGAGGAGCCTCTGGATTATGATCCTGATGACCATCCCATCAGGGGTAGAAGAGGTAGAGATAGAGCACCAGGGTAACATGGGGTCTGCGATGGTGGCAGAGATGGGGGTAGAGATGGCAGGCATCCTCAGCCAGATGATGGTCATGATGGTGATGACAGGGGTGAAAAAGGAGAGGCAATTGATCCAGGTGTTTCCAGTAGTAGTGGGCAGGGCAGGTGGTAGAGGTATAGATTTGTGGCCACACAGAGAGATACTAGCCCACCACTTACTCTAGAGTAGCATAGACAGTGGTGAAAAACAGCTCAAGAGAAAGATCCTGGTAGAGATGGGGATCCTTTATCTTGATGCAAGCAGGAGAGGGAGTAGCTCTGAGCCCATATCACAGCCTTGGAGGCTAGGGTTACTACTGCGGATGCTCTTTTAGTAGATAGGGATAGACAGCTCGAGCGGCTGAGAGCTGAGTGAGATACATAGGGAGAGATGCTCAGAGCTGAGAGAGATGCCCATGCCTGGATAGCACTCCATTAGGGATAGAGGGTGACATATTATTATGCCTTGTATCACACAGAAGTTCCTAAGGGTCAGAGAGCATCATCATTTTCTCATGTTGCTCAGTAGTCAAAGGGGGCCATGCCACCTCCAGCAGTGCCTTTCATGCCACCTCCTCCTCCTCCTCCTGACCAGGGAGAAGGGGTGGGCCAGAGTTGATTCTTGTCCCATTTTGTATGACATGTAAATTTTTGAGAGTATATATGTATATTTGGATCCTGGTGAGATCCCCTTTTTTGTATATCACAATCATTCATACACATATCTGATTCATGTTTTGGCATACTGATATTCTTTTATGCTCACTGATACACTTTATATATTCTGATACACTTTCTGCATTCTGATACACTTTATGGTTTGATTTGTACCATGTTTATGATGATATATATCTGATGTAGTTTCTTGGTCCTGACATGTTTCATGTGGTAAATTTATCCATTTTTCTTTCCATAGATGTGGTAAATGTATCCTTGTGCACATGTGATGATATCTTGGTCTCGTGATGAGTTAATTCATAGATGATAAAATCATTTTATAATGTGGATGTGATGAGTCTATTACTGATATAAATATGTCATAAATGATACTAATATGAAAAGTACATATGTATGTTTTTGATTTTTAAGTTTTTATGCATAATAGATGTATAGATGCACTTAGGATGTAGAAGTAAAAATGCAATACATGGATGCTTTATTTTTGTATTTTTCTAGTTTCTGCTTTTTAATGAATGCAAAATGTATGTTTATGGACGTGCAAAAATATTTGATATCAGTAATATAGATGATGTAATTAACTTGATGATTTAGAAGATGACAAAAACCATTTTTGAGCTTAAATTTCCTTATGTTATTATTGTCGTTGACAAATGCATCAAGCAATCTTTAAATGTAGCTATATGAAGACTCTTAGGACTTTGTCACTGATTTAGCAAATATTGCAATATTTTTATCATCATTGGGCACTTTTCAAAATGGATACCATCTAATAGTACAATCATCACTAATACCCACTAATATTATGATAATATGAATATTATGTTTGGAATGTCGAAAATAGATTTAGGAATCAAGGCATAGAAGCCAAGATAACAAAATAGTCACCTTCCTTTTAATATACCAGATTCTGATTAAGGAAAGATATTGGACCCACAATGACCTTGAAAATTCATATCCTTGGGTACATTATGATTCATATACCTTAGTGAGAATCTGGGTCAGAAAATAGACAAGGGAATTATGTCAAACTCACCATAGTTTACACATAACAAAGATTGAGATATATGCGGCTATCCACCCATAGTGGAAGCTCTTACTATAAACATCCAAGTTAGGTGAAATGTATAGGATTATATGAAACAATCAACATACACAAAAATGCAAGAAAAAATTATGCCCCCAATCCTTGCAACTCTTTGTCTTTGTGCATACGTCATTGAGTAACTAAGAAGACATAACAAATCAGCAATTGTGAATGAATCAAATAAAATTTATAATTTCTTAGATTCCCCTAGTTGAAAACATCATCAGGACATAAAAGAATTATAATCAAACCATGAGCAAACTGTGTGTTTAATTAGTGCTTGTTCATTCATCCATCAAACACAGTAAAGATTCGTCAATCAGAAATTTAGAATATAAACAATATGGTGTTCCATGTCTGTGCCTTGATAGGATAATATGTTCATGTTTGTGATCCAATATAGCCTTGTAGGAATGCTGGTGAATGTCAATGTCATGTCCCATGTTTTGAAAAGACACTTTAGTTTTAGAATGTGACATTTTTTTTGCATGTGTCAAGAAAATTTGTGTTCGTGAGGCAAACCAGCCTAGAGAAACCTAGCAACCACAACTGACTATGCCAACAAAGGTTCCCCCAGTGTAGAATGACTTATTCCTAAGACATAAAGATAGACAAATCCTAAGCGAGAATAAGATAGTCATATAGGAAAATGAAGTCAGCGTATGAGCACAGGCAAAATTATGAAGGCCTAGTATCAGTAGTGCATTGATAGATGGAGCACAAAACACAAGTGACACCTGATTGCCAGGTTTTCACCACTTGGAAAGATCTTTTCTTTCTTTTTGCTACCAAGATGCATGTTTTACTAGGTGCTCATCAAGGCACTTTTTTTTCTTTTTCAAAATTTTTGTATTTTTGCTTTTTTTTTTAATGTTTTTGTAGTATCAAGGTGCCTGTTTATGAGGTTTTCACCAAGGATACCCTTTTTGTAGGACCTTTTCCACTATTTTTGGATTTCTTCAGGATCAATTTTCTGAATGTTTTTGGTATTTTGCAAGAAATTTTTGCTATATAGGCTCCGCTAGCCGAACATTTAAGTGTAGAACCGCTTCAAATGTAGAGTATTGATAGGATTTGAAAGAACGTCTCCCTCAGGTGTAGCTAATTGATAAGCTCCAATCCCAAAAGTAGCAGTGAAAACATAAGGTCCTAGATAGTTAGGTTCAAATTGTCCTTTCTACTCTCTATTAGGCTGGTTCTTAGGATTTTATTTTAGGACAAGGTCTCCCACCTCAAACTTGCATGGCTTAACCTTCTTGTTGTAACCTTTGGACATTCTTTCTTGGTATACTTTGAGGTGATCGAATGCTTGTTGTCTGCGCTTGTCTAGTAGGTCCAGAGAATTTACCCTATCAATGCAGTACTGCTCATCAGTAGCCAGTCCTTGTAAAGATATCCACAAAGATGGGATTTCAACCTCAATAGGTAATACTGCCTCAGTGCCATAGACTAGAGAAAATGGCGTGGCTCCAGTTGGTGTTCAGATGCTTGTTCTATAGGCCCATAGTGTCAGATTTAGTTGTAAATACTAGTCTCTGCCAGACTTGCTCACAGTTCTGTGTAGGATTTTGAGAATATTTTTGTTTGATGCCTCAGCCTGTCCATTACCTTGAGGATAATAGACCGAGGAGCAATGTTGAGTGATATGAATCTATTCATAGAGGTCATCAATGTCTTGATTTTTAAATTGGCCCCCATTGTCTGTCACAATTGAAGAGGGTATCCCATATCTACAAATAATGTAGTTCAGAATGAACATAGCCACCTATTTGCCAGTGGCTTTGATTAGCGGCACAACTTCGATCCACTTCATGAAATACTCAATGGCCGTAATGATGAACTTGTGTCTATTTGAAGAGTTGGGATATATTTGTCCAACCAATTCAAAGGCCCATTGCTAAAATGGCCAATGTGTTATGAAAGGTATCAGTTCTCTGGTAGGAGCATGAATAAGGTTTCCATGTATTTGGCATTTAAGACATGCTTTTGAAAATTGAATAGCATCCTTCTCCATGGTAGGCCAATAATAGCCTACTCTGAGCAGTTTCTTAGCTAATGAAAAGTTGTTTGAGTGTGACCCACATGCACCTTTGTGGATGTCTTTTAAGGCTAGATCAGACTCTTCAATTTCTAAACATCGAAGAAGTGTTATGTCGAGACTACATCGATATAGGTTGTTAGTTATGAGGATGTAACGTGATGCTGTCCTAATCAGGGACCTTTTTTTATTTCTAGATAGATTGGCGGGAACGGTTTGGTTAGAAAGATAAGCAATGATATTGGCATATCAAGATTGATCTGGGGTATTTAAGGCACATATTACCTGGTATTCTAGATTGGCAAAGGCAGGATAGGGTATTTCTTCCACCAAGAAGTCATAGTGAAATTGATGTTCCTCTAGTTGTAACATGGATTCCAAGGTAGCCATAGCATCTGTAGCTTTTTTCTCTGATCTTGGTATCTGTTGGAAGGTGATGAAGACAAAGCATTTATTCAGATCATCAACTAGTTGCTTGTAGGGCATCAAATTTTCATCTCTTGTTTGATATTCCCCATTGATTTGATTGATAATAAGTTGGGAGTCACCATATACATGTAACTCAATAATCTTCCATTCCATGGCGAGCTTGAGCCATTGACCAATGCTTCGTATTCTGAGATATTGTTGGTGCATGGAAACATCAATTTGTAAGATTCTGGAATCTTATATCCTTGTGGAGTTATGAAGAGAACCCTGGCTCTAGATCCTTTTTGAGTAAATGAACCGTCAAAGTACATCTTCCATGGATGTTCGGTGAGATGCATGATTGTTTCATCAGGAAATTCAATTAGTAATGGTTCATCATCTTGGAGCAGTGAATCAACCAATTGATTCACAAGTACCTTTCCTTTGATAGCTCTCCATTCAACATACTCAATTTCAAACTCACTTAGAATGAGGACCCATTTTTCCAAATGGCCTGTTAATGTTGTTCTGCTCAAAAGATACTTTAGAGGATCGATCTTAGCAATGAGCTTGACTGTATGAGAGAGCATGTAGTGTCTCAATTTTTGTGATGTGAAGATGACTGCTAAGCATGCTTTCTCAATAATGCTATAATTGAGCTCATAAGAAACTAGAGTTCTCCTAATGTAGTAGATAGCTCACTCTTTCTTTGTTTCATCTTCTTGCACCAGTAATACTCCTAGGGATGTAGTTGTAGCTGAAATGTATAGGAGAAATTTTTTTCCATGAATAGGCACCATAAGAATAGGTGGAGTAGCCAAGTACCCCTTTAATTCTATGAATTTGGCTTCACAGTGTTCATCCTAGTTGAACGCAACCCCTTTATGTAGTAGCTTAGTAAAGGGTTGTGCCTTATCTGTAAGTTGGGACATAAATCTCCTGATAGACTGGAGTTTCCCTTGTAGTGTCATCATTTGACTAATATTACATGGAGGAGTCATCTCAAGAATAGCTTTTACCTTTGCCAGATATACCTCAATTCCCTTTGCCAATACTATGAATCCTAGGAGTTTGCCTGATTGGACCCCAAAGGCACATTTCTTTGGATTGAGCCTGAGTTGGAACTGTTCCATTCGATCCAATATCTTTCTTAAATCAGCAATATGAGTACCTCTTTCTTTGGAGTTAGCCAGTGTATCATCGACATAGTCCTCCATGTTTTTGTGCATCATGTCATGGAATATTGTTGTCATAGCTCTCTGATATGTTGCTCCGGCATTCTTTAGCCCAAATGGCATGATGTTCCAGCAAAATTTGCCACATGCACATGTGAATGCAGTTTTCTCTTGATCCTCAGGGGCGATCTTGATTTGATTATAACCTAAGAATCCATCCATTAATGAATACATTTGGTAGCCTATCGTAAGGTCTATGATCATGTCAATATTTGGTAGAGGGAAATCATCTTTCAGACATGCTTTGTTGAGGTCTCTGAAGTCCGTGCAGATCCTAATAGATTTATCAGATTTAGAAATAGGGACCACATTGGAGATCCATGCTGCATAGGCAATGACTCAAATGAATCCAGCTTTTAATATCTTTTTCCAATTCTGCTTTCACCAGTAATGCAACATGAGGATGCATTTTTCTAAGTTTTTGTTTCATGGGCTTGATCCCATGAGCTATAGATAAGTGGTGCATAATGAGATTGGGATCTAGCCCTGGCATATTAGTGTAGGACTAGTTGAAGTTGATCTTTTTATCCTTCAGGAATTCTGTGAATTGTACCTTCTCTTCTTCTGATAGAGATTGTGCTAGATGAACTATCTGAGGATCTTCAATAGTGCCCAAGTTCACTGGCTATGTTGGTTCAATTAATACTGAAGATCTTTCCTGAAAATGTTTAGGGAGGATATCAAGAATCTCATCCATTGGCACCTCGGAGAGGTTTTCACCATTGGATACGTCATTTTTCTTTACTATTTTGCGATCTGATACTGCCACAGAGTGGTTTTCACCATCAGTACACTTTTTCTTTTTATTTTTCAATTTGTGACTAAGAAACTTGATATCCTCCCGTGACATGTTCTCACTCCTTGCATTGGTGGAAGAAGGGTGAGGTTCACAAGAATTAAGGTAACAAGGTAGGGAGTGGTCATTGGGAAAGTCAAGGATAGGAGTGGGATTTTTTTTAGTCCAGTCGATTAGGTCTGGAAGTACCAATGTTAGGGAGTCAGATTCTAGGAAGGACGACATCGCATTAGCATCAAGACTATTAACCAACATGAAACAATCTGTTAAGTTAATATATTTGATGTTTAGATCAATAAGAGTAAGATCATTGTTAAAAGGGTCATTGTCAGTTATATATGGATTGAATCCTAGTGACTCGTTAGTAGATATCTCATCATCATCCCTTTGTAAAAGGAGGCTTCTCACTTGTAGCCTATGAAATTCTTCTAGAGTTATGTATTCATTAGTGTCTCCATCAATGATTGGAGGAAGGAACTCTTCTTCTTTAGGAGGATTAGTGTCTTTGAAAGGAGTGTCAGGTCATTTACTAGGAGCTAAGGAAGCTGCAAACATGTGAATTATTTCTATCCCAATTTCCTCGAAGGCAATAGATAGCTGATCCCACTCATAGTCATGAGAGTCTGTGACATTATCATCAGATCTATCCAAATATTCAGCAATGTTTATTTGATGGACTCAATTAGCTACTTGTAGATCAAAGTGAGGTAGGTCTAGAACATGTGTAACTATGACCAATTGCCCCCAGTTAGGATGTAATTTTTGTGGCCAGGGTTCCTCTTGAGTGATTGTAGCTATGGTGTCTCCTACCTCTTGAATAGGTGGTTGTTCTAGCAAAGGAGTATGAAGATCTTGTGGTACCTCAAAACTAGGTATGTAGTGCTCTCCTTGGTATTTAGGATTATCTGTACCAATATGTAGTAATCTCTCATAAGGCCATGGTTCTGATACTATCTCATCTATTTTATCACTTTCTACTTCAGAAGGTGGACTCTACTTTGAAGTAGGTTTGTTGGATTGAGTATTAAAGCCCAGTCCTATTTTATCTCTATTGAGGTAGAACTCCATGGGTATGGGTTCAATGATCCCTCATCTTGTGTCATTCAGAGGTCCCTTTCCTTTGTAACCCATTTTTTTGAGGAAATCATATCCCTTTCTATACTATTCTGGGGATATCTTTACATTTTTGACCTCAAATTCCACTGGTTCTCCTTTGTAAAGCCAGTTCAAGACTATTTGTTCTTCTGTGTTATCTGAAGAAGATTTGGATGCCTTTATCATGCCCATGGCCTTGTGTACTTCTGTCTCCTAGACTACGAGAGGTGTGAATGTTGATGATGATTTTCCATAGGATCTCGGTGATATTGGAAGCTTTGTCATTGAGGGAGTCAGGTCCAACTTTTACTCTCCCATACCTGTTTCTTGAAGTTTTAATATTTTTCTAAAGCCTTTCATAACCATGTCCTTGGTAGTTTTAGGAACAACTGTGTCCATAGCCTCCTTGTTGTGTGGGATCATGCTACCTACTTTCATATTGTTGCAAGTGTAGTTGGAATCTACAGGAATTGTCACCTCTATCCCATTATGTGGGAACTTGATGCATTGGTGATAAGTGGATGGTACAACTTGCATCTCGTGAATCCATGGTCTCCCTAGCAGAATGTTGTAGGCCAATGGGAGATCCAGAACTTGACATATAAAATTCCTTTCAATTGGCCCAACTCTAATGGGTAGACAAATAATACCTCTGGAGGATCTTTCTTCCTCATCATAAGCTTTGATGGTTATCTTATTTCTAGAGTCAATTGTTTTCTCTGAGAGGCCTAGCCTCCTAACTAATTCTAGTGTACAGATATTCAATCCAGTGCCTTCATCTATCAATACATGTCTAACATGGGATCTATGAATAAGAAATTCAATATGGAGGGGTTGATTGTGTGGATGGGTCAATGACTTGTCATCCTCCTCAGAAAAGGAGAGGTAGTGTGGTGCTGAGATGTGATTGACCATCACTTGGAACTTGTTTATATCGATATCCTTTGGAACATTAGCAGCATGTAGGGCTTTCTCTAGGATTTCTCTATGCACAGTGGATATCTTGAGCAACTCAAAAATGGAAATTTTGGCAGCGGTTCTTTGCAATTGGTCTACCAAGTCATATTTTTCTCTAGGAATAGTGACCACATGTTTTGTTGTTGGTTTAGAAATAGTTACAACAGGAACCTTGGGTGTTGATGTTGGTTTTAGAGGTCCTTTGATTGTAACCTATGCTTGGCTCTGAGTTACAGTGTTTGTGGAGGATGAGGCTCCTTTGATTGTGATCATGTTGACAGATTCATTTTTAATGCTTAGCATATTGATCACATTGTCACTCTTGGAATAGGTGTAGTTTATCTCATTACCTTTCCCTTTAGATGTTTCCCCTTGATTATAATTAGGGAATGGTTTATTAAATGTTGTATGGTCTTCATTGGTAGTTTGTCCATCTACCTTGATCTTACCTCCTTCGATGAGGTCTTGGATAACATGTTTTAGCTTGAGACAATTATTTGTCTTGTGTCCCTTGTTTTTGTGGAAGACATAATAAGAGTTATCATCCCACCATCTAGGTTTGACCATTGGTTCCCAAGGTTTAGAATTGGGAATCGTAAGAACTTTGTTATCCACTAATGTTTTTAAGATGGTCTCAAGAGGTTCCCCCAAAGGTGTGAATGTTCTTTGGGGTTTTGAATTCCACGTTCATCCCTTGTCATTGTCATTGTTTGCTTTGGGGATGGGAGGTGTTGCTTTAGCCTCTTTGCTTGCTTGCATACCATTGGTTAGATTGAATGCTTTGGGTTTAGAGTTAATGTGAGAGGCATCAACTACTCCATCATTGACAACATTTTTGTTTTGTTTCAACCATTTAGGTTTGGAGTTGGAGCTACTACCTTTGTTCTCATTTTGAAGGGTGATCTCCCCCTTTTTGACCATGACTTCCTCAATACGGAGGGCATTTTTAATCATCATGTCAAAGCTAGGAGAATCTTGCATTTGCAGAGCATAGCTCAATTCAGGTATGAGATTATTGATGAAGATTTCCATCTTTTCTATTTTGGGAATGACTCTTGAATATCGTGCAAAACTCTTCCTCCATCTTTGTAGGAAGTGTGTAAAGGATTCTCCTATTTTATATTTGGTGTTACATAGATCCATCATGGTGACATCATGTTGGATGTTGTAGGAGTAATGTTGAATGAACTGTTGCATCAACTCCTTGAATGTTTTGACTTTAAGATTCAACTTTGAAAACCACTCCATGGTATTTCCCCATAGACTTCCTAGAAATAGTCGCATGAGGTAAGTGGGTTCGTGCATGTACTCAATGCTTAGAGCACAAAATTATCTCACATGGTCATGTGGATCAGTTTCCCCTGTGTATTTTTCATACTTTGGCCTTGCCACATTAGGAGGAAACAGGACCATAGTGATACTCTTATCGAAAGGAAATAGACAAATGGTGTCCAAAGAGTATTTTGTTTTAGGTTTGTTCTTCTTTTGTTTGAGATTTGTGAGCTCCGTTTGCATCTGATTGAGCTATTTGGTAAGGATAGATATGGGGTTTGGTACTTCCTTTTCTTTGAGATTGTCCACATTGTAATCCTTGGGTAATTTGACACCCGTGGATGCTAGGTGGAGAAAGTACTTTTCTTTATCATCGCCAATTATTCATTCCAATAAATTGTGGATCCTTTTGCTTTGTTTAAGCTTCTCATATTCATCTTCAGGGATTTCTTCCTCACTATCTGACCCAAATGGATTATGTTCAAACTTGGGTCTTTCTTCTTCTTCCGTGCCTATGGATTGTGCTTTTTTGCCATAATCATATCCCTCAAAGGCCTTACTCCATTCGTTAGTGTGGCTATCCATTTGAGATGAATCAAGATCAAAAAGGGAACTCTGAGAAGTTTCTCCTTGGAAATGTGGTGTTTTAGGAGGCACTTTTGATCCTTTAGTTGTGTACTGGTTGCGTCTCGTGTTAACTATGAAGTTTGTTTCTAAACTTCGTTAATGTTTCCCAATAGTGCAAGTATGGATTCTAGATCGTTCAAGTGGGTGTATTTAGGTAGAAGTAACTATGTTGTTTTTTTGGTGGATGTAAATGATTCCAGTGTCAGAGGGTTAGAATGCCCTGATAGTGAGCTGGGAATCAAGTTGTTGATAGAAAATGAATAGACCACACATATTGAACTGATCGTGAAAGACTAACTATGCATGCAAGGTGGACATTTTGAAAGTGTTTGAAAATAATAGCAGGGAGACCAAAAGAGACAATACAGACCAACTAAAGAGAGAAAAGGGTACCTAAATCAAATGAGACCTCCTAAGAAAAACTACTAGAAATGCCCACTGCCCTAAATGTGAGCTCCCAAATACGAGCCTATGATGGCACTAGATGCAATCCTAAAACCTGGATGCAACTATATGCTGACTAAATGTGATCCAATGCACCAGATATGATCCTAAATCCTGAATATGACTTGTGAAAAATAAGATGCGATCTTATGATGGTCTTGTCAGTTTTGGTCAATTTTGAAAAAAATATTTTTGAAGTGCGTGAAGGTGTTTGTTTCCAGATTTTGTTAAGAGGCGTTTGTAGGATGTGAAAAACACTTGTACTCTAGGGTTTGAAATTTGTTGATTATTTTTGAGGAGCTTATCTTTTTAGTGATCTTTTGAACATGTCAGACAGTTTTGCATTGTTAAGATGATGATTCAAACACTCTTTTGTCCTATTTTCTAGGTGGAGGATGAAAATCTTTGCTCGTTGACTTAGATACACACTCAAATGCTAATCAGAATATAGCCATCACCAAGAAGGTAATGGCTCTAGTCATGATGTTGTATTAGCCGACTCCAAATACAAGTGAGGGCACGATATGATGAGTGTCTTGGGGAAATTACTTTTTTCCTTGCACAAAGATTATCACCCTTTTGGGGATGAATCAGGTATTCTTTCAGTTGAATGTGTTGTAGATTATTGGGCAATCCATTCGAAACTGTTTCGCATAGAATTGCACAAGGCAAAATTGAGGCATATAGCCCTATGAGTACCTAAATATATAATCTCGCAAGAAAGATTCAAGTGGCTCCGCTCTATATATACCCTAATATGTTCAAGGAATGATGTTAAAATTCCAAGAACAAAACCAGTTCCATCTTCCAAGGGTTTGGCCTATAAGGAAGAAACTATTTATAGTGAGTTGGAAGGGTCGGCATAAGACCTGTCCTCACTTGGGTTGTTCCTGAGAGATTTTTTCCTCAACCAATAGGCCCTCTACTATTAAAAGATCGGTAACCAAGATTGGTGAGCTTAGGATTTCTAGATTTCTGATTCTTCAAAAGAAGAAGAGCATACTCTCCTAGTCCATGCCATTTTCTCCTCAAACACTTAAAACAAAGGTTCTTTCCCTCAAGCTATCTTGAGCCTGATTTAATTATTCCTATCTTTTAAGAAAACAGAAAGGGAAAGTTTTTTTTGTTCAATTTAACCACAAAATTTAGTGAGTTTGTGTTGTTCAATTTCTGATCCAAAAGCAATTAAATGATGTGTTTGTTCATTGAGTCCACATATTTAGTGCTTTGTTTTGTTCAATTACTGAATCTGAAAAGAATTATACGATTTTGTTCATTGATCCCACATGATTTAGTGATTTGTGTTTGTTTAATTTCTATCCCAAAATGAATTAAATAGTGTGTTTGCTTCTTTAGTTACCCCTAATTTCATCACAAATGATAAGACAACATCCAATTTTCTGATTTTCCTCAAGAGGAAAAGAACATAATATCTAGTTGTTTTAGCAAGTGGAGAAATGGTCTTAAGTGTTTTGAAAAGAAAATAAAATAGAAGTCAAGATGGAGGGGGTTTGGCAACCTGTATAAACCACATTAGTATCCGCTTAACCCAACTTCATGAAAACCACCAAAAATACCTACAAAACACTTGTTAATCTGTAAGAGACAAAAAGCACAACTTGTCAAAACTTGTTAGGATTAGGCAAATGAAGTAGACAATCTTTTCAACCAAATACAAACCTAAATCTTACTAAATGCAATATAGTATCTGGGATGCGAGCCTTTTCACTAGATACGAGCCCTTGCTGACCAGATGCGAGCCAGAACCATAAATGATCTGGGAAATCTTGGATGTGAGCCAAAATTTATGCAGTGCGAGGGCGTATCTGGGATGTGATCCTGCAAGATTAAATGTGATTCTATGATCGATTCTTGAGCCTACAAATTGCCAAAAAGAGTTAGAAAATGAGGCTAAATCAAAATTCAAGCCCCATGACGGGGCCCAGAAATGTGTGTGTGTATTTGGGTACCTGATGAAAAAGACACAAACACTCAATAAGTCATTACATTAGCTTGAAAGGTTAGATAAAATGTTCAAAACCACTACTATTGACCTATTGCCTGCTAACTAGGAGGAGTGTAATTAGCAACATATCAGCCCTTAGAATATGCTACAAATAAGTGATGAATACAACCTAGCATGAAGGATTTTAGATTAAAACAAGCTAAAAGATGATAAAACATACAATATAGCTCTAAAAGTTGAAATGAAAACAATGCAAAAGCATGAAATGAAAGATGAAATATGATTCTAAGAGTAATCCAACAACATAACAATGTATTTTTGATCTAATGTGAAGGCTTATTTCCTCTCAAAAATGGCTTCTATTTATAGAAGAATAGGAGAGAGAGAGGGGGGACAAGGTGAATTAATGAGTGAAGGGGCTCATTAAAGAAAGTGTAAGAGCCATTAATGCCCAAGGCATTAATAAGGCATGGGAGAGACATAGGCTTAAGGCATCTTCATTAATAAGGCTTTAATGAAAGCCTTAAAGAAGCAAGGTAGAGTGTAAGAGGATGGCTTGAAAAAGTGGACCTTAAGGAAGTCAAGCTTGAGAAAGTGGACTTTCTCAAGTGGGTTGAGTTGCTAATCATTCCTTAATGGAATGTGACAACATTAGGAGGTGGGTTAGGACTAGAATTAGGATTAGGAT
>MU224022.1:2652-55737 GCA_018584345.1 Thuja plicata | reverse complement strand
GGTGGGTTAGGACTAGAATTAGGATTAGGATTAGATTAGCATGGGTGAATGGGTTGAGAAGGGTTAGAACCCAGGGTAGAAGTGGTTGAGATAGGTTAGGTTGGGGTTTAGAGGAATATTAATAAATGAATTAAACTTATTTAATTCATTTAGAAATATCGGAATTAATTATTTAAACAATGAAATTGCTTTTTAATAATTAGGGGACTATAGCCATTTTAATTAAATTAAATAGATTAGGGGAATGGGCTATTTGCAAGTGGGTATTTGATTTAGGGATTTATTTAAGTCCTTTATGATTAAATACTATAGCCATGTTTGATTTTGGTTTGATTTGACTGGTCAAAATTGATTTGAATTGTATGACTATAATAGTTAATATAATTCAGTGATAAAAATCACCTAGGACATTAAATAGATTTGAAGAATTATGCCTAGTAGTAACAGGGTCGTTTGGACATAATCAAGGGTATGATCATACTTAGGGAAAATAGGGTCCATAGTTAGAACATACCAAATTTAGGTGGTTACAGTATCAGAGCCAAGTGCCTTGGAGAGAAATCTTAACAGCTTAAGGTAGATCAAATGGCATACTTCAGAAAAGAGAGTCCTAAGTTCGATGGAGAGAATTAGCTTGATTGGAAGAAAAAAATGATAACACATCTACAGTGCGTTGGTTTTGACATTTTTGAAATAGCCACACAAGAATTTATTGTTCCCTCTCTGAAAGACCTTGCAAAAGATGATGCTACTAGTAAACAAAAGGATGTATTCACTACTAATGCAATTGCCAAGGAAGCCCTTATAAGTGCATTATCTGATAGTGAATTCTCTGAGATTAATAAAGTAGACAAAGCCTACACCATATGGAAGTATTTAGAAGATATGTTTGAAGGAGATATCCAAGAAAAGAATGCAAAGAGAAAGACAAGGAAAAATAAGTATAACAACTTAGAGATTCTACCTGAAGAGAAAATCAGAGCTTACAATCAGAGGATTAATGAATTAGTTTCAGGAATCAGAAAAGATGGTGGATAAATTTCAAAGGAAGACATAACAGAAAAACTGATGACTACATTGATAGTAGACTATGAGAGAAAGATCAATATCTTATATGAGACTATGCAATTTTCAAAAGACTTCAAGAGAGAGAATTTGATTAGCAAAATCTCTGCATTTGAGATATCAAGATTGAAGAGAAAACCTAAAAGTGAAACAACTTTCAAAGCCTTAGTCCATGGTAAGAACTCCTTGAGCAACTCTAGTAATAATGAGAAAGAAGAAGTGGATACAAAACTGGAAGAAATCATTGCTATGATTTCCAAGAAAGAAAGGAAAGGTAAAGGAAAATATGAAGGACAACTACCACTCAAATGTTTTTCATGCAACAAAGTTTTCCATTTTGCATCCATGTGTCGTACAAGATTCAAGAAGTTCAAATCAAATTACAATCCCAAATATACTAAGGAATGATATCATGCTGAAGATGGTGTAACTGATGATGACTCTGGAGAAGATAAAATTGGATTCATTTCCATTAAATACATTGAGAAAATTCTTGAAGAAATGGACAATGAATATGAAAAGAAAGCACAAGAGTTAGCATTAGTTTCCAAAGTAGACATCAAAACTGACTAGATCATTGATAGCAGATGCTCACATCACATGACAGGAGAAAAAGAAATTTTTTTACATCTGGACAATTACAAAGGTGGTATGGTTAGATTTGGAGATAACACTCTCAAACCTATCATAGGTAGAGGTTCTATTACGTTAGATGGAAAGAACAAGACAAATGATGTTCTTTATGTTTATGGTTTACATCATAACCTACTAAGTGTTGGAAAATTACTAGACAAAGGATATCAGTTGGAATTCAAAGATAACAAGTGCATCATTAATAACAAACAAGGAGATATGATTGCATCAAGCTCTAAGACTAAAGGTAATTTCTTTCATCTCAATTCAAAAGTAAGTTGTTTTGTTGCAAAATTAGATGATAGATGGCTATGGTACAAAAGACTTTGTCTCATCAATTTTGACAACATAGTAAAGATAAGTAAAGTAAAGGAAGTAAGAGACCTTCCTAGTATTACAAGACCAGTTGATTCTATGTGTAGGGAATGTGTGATGGGAAAGCATGTAAGGAGCTCATTCAGAAGCAAGAAGAACTCAGCAGAAAACAAATTGGATCTAGTGCATACATACTTATGTGGTCTTACTCAAACAAGATCATACTATGGAGAAAGGTATTTTATTTTGTTTATTAATGATTTTTCAAGGATGATGTGGGTTGCGTTCTTAAAGGATAAGTCTGAATCCTTTGAGAAATTCAAAATATTCAAAGTTAAAGTTGAAAATGAGTCTGGATTAAAACTAAAGTGTCTGAGATTAGATAGAGGAGGAGAATTAACCTTTGACTAATTTTATGAGTATTGCAAAGAACATGGCATCAAAAGGTAGTTGAGTTCTCCTAGAACCCCTCAATAGGATGGGATTGTAAAAAGAAGAAATAGGATCATACTTGACACAGTGCACACTATCATGATAGAAGGAAAAGTTGTACACACCTATTGGAGAGATGCAGTCAATACAATAGTATATACTATCAACAAAATACAACTAAGGCCAAGTGCAGATAAGAAAACTTATGAAATTTGGTTTGGTAATGTACCTTCAGTAAAATAATTTAGAATATTTGGAAGAAAATGATACATCAAGAGAGGTGATGGTGTTGCTAAGTTTGATGCCACAAGTGATGAAGGTATTTTCCTTGGTTACTCTACTAAAAGAAAATCATATAGATGTTGTAACTTGAGATTGAAGAAGATAATTGAAAGTACACATGTGAAGATTGATGAGAAGTTCATGATTCAAGAAAGGTGTTATGATTTTGCACCTATGATTGAAGATGAACCTAGACCTAGTAGTAAGGAAATTGTTATTGAAGAAATGTTTGATTGTATTGATGTAACATGCAATGACCCTAAAATAAGCAATGAAGAATCATAGATAAAAGATGAGGATGTCACACCTAAAGTTTCAAAATTTGCAACCAGATACCTTTCAAAGGAAGATATCATTAGAGATCAGAGAAGTAGAGTTTTGAAAATATCTAAAGAAAAAGGTTTGATAGTTGATGGAGAGGTATGTTTACTTTCACAAATTGAACCTTTAAGTGTTGAATATGCATCCGATGATTCAAATTGGCAGAAAGCAATGAAAGAAGAATTAGATCAGATAATCAAGAATGATACATGGGAACTGGTCCCTAGACCTTGTGACAAAATGTGATTGGAACAAAGTAGATATTTAGGAATAAGATGAATGAAGAAGGTACAGTGGTAAAAAACAAAGCAAGACTGGTATGTAAAGGATATGTGTAGAGACAAGGAACACTGATACATTTTCCCCTATGAGCAGACTAGAAGCTATCGAGTTGTTTTTGGCCTATGAAACATTTAAGAACTTTAAAGTATATCAAATGGATGTCAAGTCAACTTTTCTGAATGGTGATATAACAACCTGAAGGATTTAGTTTATCAAATAAACCAGACATGGTGTGTAGACTAAAGAAATCCCTTTATGGACTTAAACAGGCCCCAAGAGCTTGGTATGAGAGACTTGATGGTTACTTGACAAAGATTGGATTCAAAAAGGGAGCAACAGATTGCAACTTATTCATGAGAGAGACACCTGATGGACTAATACTTGTTGCTATCTTTGTTGATGACATCATATTTGGAGGTAATGACAAGCTTCGTGTCGAATTTTCCAAAGAGATGCAAAGTGAGTTTGAAATGAGCATGATTGGACCTATCAAATACTTTTTGGGATTGAATATAAAACAAATAGACAAAGGCATATTCATAAATCAATCTAAGTATGTGGAGATATTGAAAACTTTCAAAATGGAAGATTGCAAACCAGTAAGCACCCCCATGATAACATGAAGAAAACTTTCTAAAGAAGATGATTCCATGGCAGTTGAAAAGACATTATACAAGTCTATGATTGGAAAACTCATATATATTACTCAATCTAGACCAGATATTTCTAATGCAGTTGGCATTGTTGGAATATTTGTAGCTAAACCTAAACAAAATCACCTAATGGAAATAAAAAGAATATTCAGATACTTAAAGGGGACTATAGACTATGGTTTATGGTATCCTAACTCATAGAATATGCAACTTCATGTGTATATAGATGCAGATTGGGTAGGTTGTGTTGATGACATGAAGAGTACCTCAGGAGAAGAAGTATTTCATGGAGATAGGTTGGTTACTTGGAAAAGAAAGAAGCAGAATTGTATCTCTCTGTCAATAGCAGAAGCTGAGTACGTTGTAGTAGCATTGAACTGTTCAACAATGGTTTGGATCAAGCAGATGATTAAAGACCTTGGTATTCAGATTGATTATCCTATTGTAATGCACTGTGATAAAAATAGTACTATCATTATGTCAAAGAACCCTATGATGAACACAAAGATAAAACATATTGAGATCAAATATCATTTTCTAAGAGAAAAATTTGCAGACAAAGAAGTAAAGTTGGATTATGTTAGCACTAAAGAACAATTAGTAGATATTTTTAAAAAGCCTTTATCAAAAGATATTTTTGAGTATCTCAGAGAGAAGCTAGGAGTAATTCCCTTTCCCGAGTCTAATTAGAATTTGCAACAAGAGCATCAGTCCTTGGTGACTGATGAATGGTTGCCTACTGTACTTCTAGAGTAGTACCTCTACTTAATTGTTTTTGGTGCCCTTTTCCATTGATGTCAAAGGGGGAGTATATAGTAAGGGGGAGCATATACTTTGGGGGAGTATACAGTAATGAAAAATATAGTAAATAGAGATGTAACAGTTAAGAGGAACCTTTGATGAGGATATTGAGAAGATTTTAAAAAGAAGAATGATACTTTGGGTTGATGGTATTTTTCATATCATATGTTGCCATAAATTTCAAACGGGGATAATTTTGGAGATTTGCTTCTATGAAAATAGTTGATTGTATGTTTTTCATTGATGACAACATATAATATACAATAGTCTCCTGTATACAATTATCAGTATAGATATTTTGGAGCCTTGCGTGTTTATATTTATGTTGTAGACATGTTATGGATGCAATATACATACACATAGATTCAGATATGCAGTTTCAGTTGATTTATGTTAATCTATTTTTGGAGATTATCTGTTAAGAGCTGACGTATTTACATTGTTTCTTGAGTTGCGCCTATCTTTGGGATATGCATGTTTGTATTCATGTTTAGTTATGAGTTAATGATGATTATCCAAAGGTGCTAAACATGTTTTAATAGAAGCGTGATGTTTGAGTTAATTTGGTAGAGCTAACTATGTGAAGCGATGGGTCCACTCATTTTGAGTTGTGTGATCCTAAATTTGATTGTGTGCTTAGTTAAGCCAACAAGGCAATTTTTGAAGTGTTTCCTACAACTGTCGTGACCTTATCCTTGGGTAAGATACATATATCAGTTCAAATGTGATTTCTAAAAGTGAAAATGAAGTGAAAAAGATAAGATAGAGTAGAGAAAAAAGTTAGACAGTAAAGCTACAACATTCATCAATTGAAGATCTATGTGAAGAAGCATAAGGAGATTATAATTCGCTAGAACTAATCAAGATAGAAGGCCTACTAAAATAGTTCATTATCAGATATAGTGTATATCTTACTTACAGAAGGTTGTAGCTTTCACCATTTGACCAGTGAGTTCTTGGACAGTGTGTCCTCACCCGTAACATGGTTATTTGTAAAAAACTCCTAAAAGGGTCTGACCATTGACTAGGTCTTTGTACTTATTTCATTGTAAAGTTCAACTCCTAACAGGGTTGCAAGATCTGCTAATTCCCACCAGTGTTTTTACCTAATTTGGTTTTCCCCATTACCAAAATTGTGTTGTTCAATTTTGTGTTATCTTGTTGAGTTTTTGTTTAAATTTATTATGTACTTAATTAAAAAATAATTGAATCTTGTAGATAACTGATTCACCCCCCCACTCTCAATTATCTCTTGGGACTATTCCTAACAATTGGAGGAATAAATCTGTTAAAATCAGGAACATATTGACCCTTTCCTGAATTTGATTGGCGTTGCCCTTGAAGAATGACAATATTGTGCCAATTTGTTCAATAATTTCTCCTACTTGACAAAAAATCTATGGGAGATCTATCCTATGTGGCTACAGTTCTTCCACCCTCTCAAAAAGTGATCCCCTTCCTGACCAAGTGCCAAAGTATGGATCCAAAGTAGCAATGTGTCTTTTAACCTCTATTTCTAGGCTAGGTAACTTGCTATAGGCCTTGTGTACCAGGTCCACTTTTCCCTTTAGGATATCTATCATGTCATGCAATATGTTCAATATGACACTTAAGGCAACTTAATTCTTGTCTGGGCCTGGTTTCTCTGTTTCAAGTGGGAAATATTTTGTAGTCTCCGTCTGGATAGACACAACTTTCTTTGGTGGAGTGGGGAGAGCTTTGGGAGCCTCTTCTAACTTCTTGTTTAGTACCTCCACCTGCCCTTGTAGTGACTTCATTTGAATCAAGCACCTTTCCCTATCCTTTATCACATCAATAGACTCACCAAATAATATTGTATACCTTGCAGAGAGTTTCTCTGCCTTCTCTTGATTCAAGTGGGTGAAGTGGGTGAAAGCCTAGGATATCTCTAAATCAACAGTATTTTGCACTGTCCAGGTGATCTTATCCCCATCCATCTTCTCTTCTACACTAACCAAGGAAGGATTTTGTGTCCTTGGTGCCAGAGACTACATGGCTAGTGTCTGAGATCTTGGATCATATCCACATCCCCTAATCATCCCCCCAATTTGTGTTTTAGAGGACAAGCTAGCATTTGGTTTCTTTCTATTTTGATCAGTGATGAAAGTAGAGGCCAAATCCCACCCAAGAATAAGATACATACCACTAGACTTAACTAATTGTCTTTCCTCTTCTAGAGTTATTGTCTCATTCTCAAGATCATAAGCCTTTAGAGCTTGTAAGGCTTCACTTTGCACAGTGTCACCCCATGTCAAATGCAACTATGCTCCTACTTCTTTCTTCTTCCTCCATAACAAGAATTTCTTGAATTCATATGTCTTGATGAAAGCATCATCACTCAGGAAATCTTCTTGATGGAGTTCTCTCTTATCTTGACATAATTGGAGAGGTGACTCTACTTCCTCTTGTATATCCTTTTCTTTCTTCTTCCCTTCCCTAATATTTTTTCTCAGCTGATGGTGGTACTACCTATCACCAATGATCATGGAACTCACTTTGTGTTTATTTTTTCCTTGGGTCTCAACTTGATATGGATCCCCTTGTTCTACTCTCTATTTTTTCCGTGGGGGCTCATTAGTCACCTCATCATCAGGTATCTTTGTAAGATCCACTTCTATGATTTTCTCTATTGCAGGTGGCTAATCCATGGGAGGAGGACTATGTACTGAGTATCCTCCCTCACTATCCTCTTCATGCTCTAAGTATGAGTGCATCTTAGGACTTCTTTTCTTGTCCTCAATTAGACCCTCTAATTGGTTGTACAAAGTATGATAAGACTCAATCATCTTTGTGACTCTTTGCAAATAAGGAACTCCTGGGAAGAAACCTCCAAATGAAATCCCTTCCTTCTTCATATGTTTCTCCAAGCCTATCAAATATTGATATTGTGTAGCTCTTCTTTTTGCTTCCTCATCTTCCAAGGTATTTTTGATAAGGTCTTCCTCAACACACTCTTCATGCTCTTTGATAGAAGTGGTTCTTGGGGTTAGAAAATTCTTTGCAATTTTAATTAAACCCTCTGGCTATACATACCTATACAAGGCCATGCTCATCCTATATTGGCCTAGCCATTTATTTACTACATCCATAGCTCATTTCCTAATTGTGAAGTTAGCCACTTTGAATTGTCTAGGAGTGAAGTGACTTTTCTATGAGGATCCAGATGCTCCTTATCTGTCCACATCAATTTCCAGATGAACTCTGTCAAGGCCACTCTTGGAGGTACATACTTAGGAAGTATGTGTGGGGGATGGGAGCATCCATAAACCCTGATTATGGTGAAAGTCTTCTCAAAATATAAGTTACCCCAATTGTGATCTCCTGGCCATTTGTCTACATATTGGAAAGGACTCAGAAGTTGAAGAACTCTGATTGCTAGCCTAGTTACATTAAGGCCCATTAGTTATAGAATTGGATGTACTATCCATCTCTCAAATCCACATAACTCATTCTCATTAGAAGTATAATTCCAAACCCTAATCCATAACTGTATGGGGTTTGGTTGGCCTTAGAATTGAGTTCTTGGTCTTAGCAACTCTTTGTTCATGCTATCAACATTGAAATATAATATGAAATTCATTAAAAGAGAATAATACATGAACTTAGGGTCGACCTTCTTTGAATGTTGATCAGGCCCTCATGCATTATGTTGATAACATATTGGATGTGTTGAGCTTCATTTTTACACAAGTCAATGCCCAGGATTTCTAGATTTGATTTCCTCTCTTGAAAGAATAACAAAGTTATTCCCAAGGTTCGTCAGGATCAGGTCACAACGTTCTTGGTTACTCAGTTGAAGATAAATGTGAATTTTCATGAGGAGGAATTTACTGGTATGTTCAAGACATCAAACTACAAAACAACTTTAGTACTTTTTTGGTATTTTCCAATTTATCAAATATTTGTGTATTAGTTAAAGATGCAATTTTGTATTTTTGAGATGATCACTTTTTGGATTTATGACAGAATTCAAATGAGAAAGGTAACAAGAAATAAAAATAAATTTCTGAAATGAAATCCTACACACATAAACTGCTATGAACCCTTCCTTCCAAATTGAATGATAGAGAGATTTGGAACAAACCAATGGAATATAAATCAGACAAAGTCACAGTTCTATACCCAATAGATGCAATCATTTCGAGTGAAAATAATTTCAATCGTGCAAGATTTTAAAAATCTATCAAATCGCAAAGCCACCAAGATGTGCGCACCCACCAAAGAGATTTATCATTAATCCCAATAGATGATCCCTTGCACACATTCATCACAATAAGATAGGTAAATAATAGTAAACTCCAAATAATGTAAAAACAGATTCAAAACACAACAAAACACTTGGCTCTTTGAAAACAATGAATGAGTATGCACACATGCACCAATTTCACATAGGTAGTAGCAATTAACACACCACAAATGAAGCACCAAATGTAGATCTTTACTATATTAATAATTTTACCCTATTACATTGATTTTGATTACAATATATAGAGTTCTGATCTACAAACTCTGAATGTTGAAATTAGGGCATCAACAAGTCTAAATTAATAAAATTAAACTAAAACTAGAATTTTTCTGAAAGGAAACTATTGCTAACTGATACAAATAAAATTGCATGGATCTTTAATCCATTTAAATCAGTTTTTCCATGAAAGAAGGATCAAACACATCAAGAAAAGAGAGAGAAAGAAGATAGGGTTTCTTTGCATGCAACTGAAGTCTTCTTCTTGATCTTTGAGTTATTCCTTGGATTATTCATTTGAGGTTTTCTCTGAAGTGGGAGTTGATAGAGGACCATTAGTCCTTCAAAAATGAACTCTAGTTGGGCACCCATCTGATATAGATTTCAAAATCCATGCAAAAAAGTGATCTCATTGGACACACCCATGTTTTTGGACCCTAACCCTCCTCTGAAGTTTTAAAGTGCCCCAAAATGCTAAGTGTCGATATCTAACTTTGGAGGTCTGAAATATTTGGCCCTATTGAAGGCCGAAAGGACAAATTACTTTGAAGGCCAAAGGCCTAAAATTGCATAGGCCAAAAGGCCGAACCTTAGCCTTTGTGGAAAAGTAGCTGAGTGTGGGAAAACTATCATCTTAAAAAATGCTTAAGGGATTTGAGGAGTCATATTGGAAATACTTTTGAATGTGCAGCTCGGAGCCTTTGAATGATCTCCTACTCTTCCTCGTAATTAATATTTTTCCTCTTCGCCTTAAGGACACTTTGTTCTTGCTTCTCCCTGAATATTGTCAATTCAGTAGAAAAGAACTTGATGTCCTCTTGGTGTTCTGACATTACTTGCATGTATTCCCTAGAGTGGAACAACTATTGTAGGGCCTCTTTGGTGTTGAACTCTGCTAGACTATCCTTGAACCATTTAACCACTTCTTTTTATGGATGCAAGATATGTTTATCTTAGTCCCGGTATAAATCAAGGCCAATCCCTGTGAAGAACCCATCTATCTCCTCGACCCACTCCAAGAATTCATTTTTTTTTCCAAGATGTTGGCTTGACATTCTTCATAGACCTTAATTATTTTGTCTATGCTCTTGATCCAGGTCTCAAAGTTGTCTTGATCTTCACCCTCATATATCTTCACTAAGATTTGGAAGTTTTGTTTCTTGATTATTTTTAGGTCTTGGAGGGAGGCTTTCCATTTTTTTATCTCAGAATCTAAACCACCTTCATTCTCTATCAGGTCTATCAACTTAGTTGCTTCATTCAAAATGATCCTGTAAGGTCTGAACACCAGTTTGATGGCCCCTTTTTCCATATTGTGAAAAGTCATTCTTCCAGTCCGCACTCGCTTGGATGAAGGAAGGTGTCAAACCTATAGGTAAGTGTGGTGTGGCCCTCTTTTCTAATGCAAATTTTAATTAGGCCTTTGGGCAGCTTGGATCAATGGGACCCATCATTTTATGAATGAACTTCTTCAAAGCCTCATTCTTCTTTGTTAGGGATTTTATAGTTTCCTCATCCTTTCTCATGAACCCTAGAGCATGCTTAAGACCTAAGGCTGCCAATGTCTTTCTCCCCTCCCTATTAGGTTTACACAATTCTACTTCTTCAAATGTGTAATCTTCTGGGGTGGATGGTGTTTGATAAGTGCTAGCATAAGGAATGGATACTTGTGCCTTCCAGCGACCCCTAGTGTCTTGGGTGACATAGGATATTGTCCTGGCTAGGGTGATGACCTATATTTGGTGGAAGAATTTCCCTAGAGATGTCATAGTTTGTGTCTTCCCTTTCTTGCTCATTAGTATAATTCCTCTTCTGGGTTTGAATCTCTTTAGTAAACCAAGTAATTTTACTAAATGCGGTGACCAGTTCATATGGGGCAATGTGTAGGATCGATGCCAAGTTTTGTGACTCAAGGGTCAATTGCTCTTCTGATTCCTTATCCTTTTCTCCCTCATGTTCACCATCTTCCTCATTAACCTCTTCTCCTTGACCTTCTCCTTCTCCCCTTCCTTCTCCTCCCATTTCTTCCACTACTATCCTATCTTTACCATCCTTTCCTTGGGCCCCATCTTTTGAAGAACTGATCAAGAATTCTGCATTAAGGCCCGCAATGACCTCTAGCATGGTTTTGAAATGTGACATAACCTCTTTTATTATTGTCTCTTGAGGAGTGAGGATGAAGACAGTAGAGGAACTAATGTGGTGGGGTAGGTGTTGGCATTGTGATTGGTGGAGTAGGAGTGGGAAGAGTGGAAGTTGAAGGAGGCAGAGTTAGCATTGGAGTTGGGAGAGAAGATGGTGGAGTAGGAATTGGAGGTGACTGAGAGGTTGGTAAAATGGGAATGTGATGAGGTGGAGTGGTAGTGAAATATTCTCCTATAGCTTTATCCCCTATTATATCTTGTGATGTTGGGGCATCTTGAGTTTCAAGCCCTTGGCCTGTGTTGGAGTTTACCTCTATGATTGGCACATTCAGCGCCAGATTGGTGGACTAGGCCAGAGGGTGAGTGAGGACCACATGTGGTTGTATCAATGTAGGAGCTCTCATGTCAAACCCTATTTCTAAATCTAGCACGTTCATTTCCTGATCTACAAATCCTTCCAGGTCTTCAAATTTGGACATCTGGAACTCATCTGAGCCTAAGGTATCAAATGGATTTCCTCCTCTTTAGGATCTTCTATGTGTTTCCTAAAAGTCTCCTTTTCCATCATCTTTTGAGATCTTGTCCTTTTTACTAGAGGTACATCTTCTTCTTCTTCTTCTTCTTCTTCTTCTTCTTCTTCTTCTTCTTCTTCTTGTACACTTTCCATTTGTGGAGACACAAAAGTCCTCCTCCTTTTATATATTTTCTTCCCCGTTTCGGCAGTAGGAGGAGATTTTCCATAAGTGGAGGGGCCTTCATCTTGTGGAGCATGTGATGACCCTACTGGAGGATCTATTTCCCCATTCATTCTAGTTTTTGGAGCTTTGTGCCCTGGATTTGAACCATACTCTACCACATGTTCGTGGCCATAAACCGTGCTTGGTTTCTATGGTGGTGCTTTCTTATACTTGGGCATGGTAGAATTCTCCCTGCATTTCTTATCTTCCTTCTAGGGTGGATCCATAAATGTCTTCATTGGGATTGGGTCCATCTTATAAGGCATCTTAATCAATTTTTTAGTTGTTCGAAGCATATGCCTAGCTCAAAATTCAATGTCATCATTCTCATCCTTATCAATTTCTGCATTCATGATGGGCATGTTGTATATTTTATCCATAGTGTAAATGGCCTCCATCACCCTATCTAAGTAATTTTCCCAAACCTTTGGGGGGATTGGGGTCTTAAAAGTTTGTTTTGAAAGGGAAAGGGACATTGTGCAACAGTCCCTATTTCTAACCTCATGATCATCTATATAGTTTATCCAGTGGTCTTCAAGATGTGATTCATGAATATATAATCTAGCAATAATGTGGTTGTATGTACCTATTGGGTTGAACCTGGGTCAGACTATTTTGTAGAGTTGAAGTGGGCACTCATCCTATTCGAAGGCCAAGAATTTGTAGACCTTCATGTCTTATAGAGTGTATGGGCCCAGATAAATAGGGAAATCCCAACACTGCTTCTTATGTTTTATATGCTCATAGGCATTTTCTAGCTACCTGACCATTTCTAAAGTTATTATGCAATCAAATGGATATCTGGGTAACCTCTTAAGTTTTAAAGTAGACCCTGCCACCTAGATGTATGTGAATGTTCTGAATTATATATAATTGGCCCCACTGGACCTCACCTTGGCCACTGCTTCCTGTAACATCCTCTTTGCTAAGTCTCCTTCAATAGATCAAATGATCGCAAAGATGAAGGTGTCATTTACTATTCTATAATCCAGGCTATTCTCAGGAAATTTTGCCTTTCTGACTAGATATGGGTATACAATATGGGGCCATGCATTATGATCATTTATGTTCCCTCTTTTGGTGAGTCCTGGAAAATTTTCCCATGCGGCTAATAAATACACTATGTATGTACTCATATAGAATTATGGGTTATGTTTCATTGCAGTTAGCTACTCATCCAATTTTTCACTGATAATGGCTCCCCAATCAAACCTAGACTTGCGGCCCCTGATCTTATCTATTAGGAGATCATCCAATTCTCAAGTTGGATGGACTAGGGTAGTCCATACACTTTACTCAGTAATGTCACCGCTACCTTGATGTCATCCTTCATATACCCCCTCCTAAGATCTATTTTATCCAATTTGTTCTTTGCAAGGGGTTTCTTGAGGTAGCTATCATTAATGATCTCATATGCTTCTTCACCTTTGTTTCAGAACCACTTGAGGCCCTTTTCAATGAATAAGTCATAGAACTTGTCTATTCCCTTGTGGAGATGGAAGACCTCTTCTATGATGTCTATCCTTATGTCTAGCACCACCTGTCCCTCTGTGTTCTGGACCACTCTTTCATCTGGATTGTAATGGTTAGAAAGTGTCATGATTAGCTTAAATGAGGAGACATCCACTGGGTGGTCTGTGCCTTAACCAGGCCTGAAAGGACTAGTGAAGTGCAGTCCTTAGATCTTCCTACTAGCTGGGAGCATCTTACTAGGAACTCATCCTAGTCCACATTCCTGATCTCGGTGTCTATGATTTCCGAGTGTTTATTTTTGATCTTTGAAGGGGGGATTCCCCTTATATAAGTACTTCATTGGAGACAAATTCTTGTTTCTTAGGCATTCCTATGAGAAAATTATAGGTATTTGTGTTTTATTGAAAAGGGAAACTATAAAAATAGGAAAATAACTAATTAATATAGGAAAATAGAAGCGAAAAAGCTCTTCAAGTAGCCATAAACGTAAATTTTGCACTTTCAGCCTTTTCAGACTTTCAGACACCAAAAACTAGGTCAGGGTCTAAAAGGGCCCAAAGAGAGAAAAGAAAAAGCGATGAGGAACAAACCCCCTTTCGGGATTTCAGGCTGAGAAAGTCTGAATAGAGTCTCGGACTCCAAAATTCTGAACAGGATCTCAGACTCCAAAAGTATGAAACCATCAGGTGGACAACAAAATCTTTGATGATTTGTACTTGTTGGCATTTTGGATGTCTTGGAGGTCTGAAATTCCAAAAAGGCCAAAGGTGTGAGGAACACTTGGGAAGAAATAAAACCCCACCTATTTTTTAGCCTTCTGGAGGCCGAAAACCTGTGATGAAGGTCGCGACAGAAAATAGAAAACCCAAGGGGCAAACACAAAAGGAAGAAAAGGACTAACAAAATAAGAAGGGGCCTCTCCCACAAGCCCAAGGGTGCAAAGGAAATATAAAGACTTAGCAGTGGAGGCACTTTGGACTAAACAAACACCCAAAACACTAAAACCCTAAACCTAACAGTGAAGAAAGACAAACAAAACAATGAGAAAACCTACCTCTCAAGAGCTAGGAGTGGAGGACGAAGTCAAGAGAGGCCAAAGACGTAGAGAAAAAAGATAAGAGGAGTAGGGAAAAAAAAATGATGAAGAGCGGGGAGCACTGAAGAGGTAGGAATAAAAATGCAAAGTGAAGTTCATTTTAGGGCCTAAACCTTTATATATCTTGAGGATGACTTAATCACCTTTCCATGTTTTGGGGTCTGAAACACTGAAAGGTCTGAAGGTTTGATCCTTCATACTTTTTGGTGTTTTTGGAGACCAAAAACACTAAAAGGGCCAAGCTTCAGCCTTTCGGTCATTTTATACTTTAAGAGGACTCTAGGTTATCTGAAATGCCAAAAGGGCGAAAAAGTTGAAAAATGCTTGGCTTGGCTGACAGGCCCTTTCAGAGACCCACTTGTGAGAAACCAAAAAAAATTAGGGGAGTCAAGAAAAAAAAAAGACACAAAATAAAAGGGGGTCCCCATGGTTAGAGGACCAAAATGGGGTGTGTGTTGTGGACCCACCACAAATAGCCTTGACAAAAGGAGGAATGACCAAGGCATTTCTTCAGCATCAAGACCTTCTTGGGTCATAACTTTGTAGTGGAATGAACACTAGGAGATGTAGGTGTTGATTATATTTCAATGAATTTCAATTTTGAAGTTTCTTCTGGTCTCCTTAGTGTGTGCTCATGTGTATTAATTCTTTTACCTTTGATTGTGGTAACCCAAATGTTCATCAGCATCTCCCAACCTTTGCCATGCAGATTAGGGCTTCCTGATAAGAGCTTTGTTTCCAGTCAGGCGTCCATATCCCTGATACAATTTTCCATGAATCCAAAGTATAACCTTTCTCTGCTACTAATCAGGTTCTCATAACCCTGGTAGAGGTTGTCATAGTCACCCAAGTCTGTCTTGTCTTCTAAGCTGTAACTTTTTCTTGAGAGATCTATTCTTTGGACAATTTCTTTTATTTTCTTCTGGGTGCATTAAATGTATCAAGCTTTGGATTTATGCTTATCCCATGCATTCAAGTCCATATATTCTTCTTTGATTCATCCAAGCAATTATTAGGTTGTGCAACCCAGATTTCACACTTGTAACCTCTTCGGGTCACTTTTCTTTTCGTGTGCTCTTTCTTTTTTCTTCATCTATTTCTTTCTTTTTTTGTTGCCTTCACATTCATTTAGAATTGGGTTCTGGGATCTATGGCTACCCTAATCCACGCACTAAAGATGATCACAACTAGAAAATGATTGGGAAACCAAAATTCTTAGGTGTTTTCTCTTAATGTGTTTTGGTGATCAGGATGACCGAGCTCTAAACATCTTCCTATCTTCCAATGATAGATGTCACCACTTTATCTTTTGGAGTGTTCTCTGCACTGTATGTTCCCTTAGAGAATTTTACTAAGAAATACCTCTAATCCCATTTAGGGACCATTTGGGATGACCCAAGACACACTTGACCCAAAATAAATGAGCCCCGAAAAAAGGAGGTGACCAAGGAAAGAGGAAAGGATTGATGACAAAGAAAATGAAAAAACAAAGAAAGAAAAAGGCTATGATACAAGGGATGGAAGGTAGTCCTGCTTAGGATCTGAAGTAATGTTTGAGGAATTTCCCATTGAATGGAAATAGGGTCAACTCTCCATTTAAAGTTCTGATCCAAAAACAATTTCTCCCAAAATCTCCAATATCTCACAAGGGTATGTCCACAATTTTCGAAATTTGGTGTGGTTGCCCAGCTTTTCTTTCGCCTTATCCCACATGAGAACAAGGTTAGAGATCATAAAGGCTTTAATTGTGGATCTCTTGTCAAACCACCATTTTTATGATGCCCTGGTGTTTTGAGACATGTTCCAGAGCCAAGGTTCTTTTCTCCTCTAGGTTGACGAGGTTCATAAGTCTGACTTGTACTCCATCTTTGCCTCCCATGTATTGTTCCATGAATCTCAGTATTGGGATCTTCGAGTTCATAGGGAAGACTAATTTCAAGACATAAACCAATTGGTATGGGGACAACCCCAAAGTGTTATTGATCCTCACCCAGTCGGTCCATAGGGCATACTTTAGTTGTGTGTGCCAATCCCGAGGATTGTCGTCTAGGAGATGTTTGATCACCATTGTCAAGTTTTTGTTGGTAGACTCTACTACTCCATTGTCTTTTGATAATAATTGGAGGGGAATTTGAGTATTAACTAGTTTTCAAATGCCCATTGCATGAGTGAGGTGGATGAGAAAGAAGGAGCATTGTCACATACTAGATAAATGACATTCCAAACCTAGTTATGATGCGCTCCTCTAGGAATGTCATCACTACCTCCATGGTGCAATTATTTAATGCTTGGGCCACTATGCAATGTGTGCAGTAATCAATAGCTATCAAAATAAACTTGTTTCCTATAGACAAAGGGGGGTTAATCACTCCAACAAAACCTAATCCTTAGTGGGTGAACATACGTACCTCATATACTAGTTGTAAGGGCATCGCCAGATTTCTCTCTCGAGTTGCACTTGTTTGGAAAGTGTGGCATGATCTTACATGTTATCTAGTGTCCTTGAATATTTTTGTCCATAAATACTTTTCCCTTAATATTTGGTGAGCTGTTGCTTCAGTTGATCCATGTCCTATCCCATATTTGTCATGAAAATCCTCTAGGACTTGTTTAGCCTCCATCCTATCTTGACACCTTAAGTACAAACCTTCATAATTGTGTTTATACAAATGGACATTTTTTAACATGTAGGAGCTGATTTTGATTTTTAAGGCCCTTCTCTATGAACCATTCATCCCCTCTGGGTTGTAATTTTGCAGTAGGTAGTAAACAATGTGTTGATACCATATACGAGTGATTACACCTTGATTGGTGTAAGTTTGACATACTAGACCTTCTTCCACTTCTAAGATCAGTTTCATCAAGCCTTGAACCCTTACTAGTTTCATTGGATGGATTTTTAGGTTGAACTCTTGTAGGATTTCCATCCATTTCCCTCTTCTCTCCCTCAACTTGTTCTTCATCAACAGAGACTTCATAGCTGCATTAGGGACTATCCCAAATAATTTGCTCCTCAAGATGTAGTGTCGAAACTTCTTCACTTCTTTAATGAGAGAAAAAGACTATTTTTCAAATTTTGGGTACCTAATATCATCATCTTTGGAAGAGAAACTCATGAATTCTATCGGTCTATCATCCTCATTGTCTTTCTTCTGAGTGAGGATACCCGTGCATGAGTGTTCCAATGCAAAAGAGTATACTTTGAAAGGAATGGTGTAGTTAGTGATGACAAGGATAGGTTCTATAGAAATTACGCTCTTTATCTCCTCAAAATATTTCTTTACTGGGATAGTCCACTCAATATTGGCATCCTTCTTGAGCATGTCATTCAAGGGTTTGATTATTTTTGCAAATCTGCTAATGAACTTCCTTAGAAAGTTGATCTTCCCAAAGAAATGTTTCAGCTCCTTGCGGCTATGAGGTGGTGTCAATTTTAGAATGGCTTGCACCCTTTCAGGGCCTATGAATATCCCACCTCCTAAAATTATGTGTCCCAATAACTTTCCTTTAGTTACCCCAAACATGCATTTCTTAGGATTGAGAGAAATCCCAGATTTCCTACATCTTTGAAGGAACTTTTTGAGATCATTTATGTGGTCTTCTCTTTGCTTTGAGAATATTGTGTGATCATCCATGTAAATGATAATGCATTTCTCAACCAGCCCCTTGAAATCTATGTCCATGGCCCTCTAGAAAGTAGCCCTGACATTAATCAGACCGAAAGGCATCCATCAGTAAGTGAAGGTTCCCCATTTGGTGGTGAATGTTGTCTTCAGTCAGTGCTCTTCCTGTAGGATTACTTGATTGTAGCTAGAGTAACCATCCAGGAAGGACATCATCTGGGATCCATTGACTATTTGTAACACTTCATCAAGAGATAGGAGTGGGTAGTTATCTTTCTGAGAGGCCTTGTGCAGGTTTCAGAAGTCCACGCACAGTTGGATCTCACCAGTTTTCTTTCTTACGGGTACCAAGTTGGCCACCCATGTAGAGGGTCATATGGGGAATATAATTCTAGCATCTAGTAGTTTCTAAAATTCCTTTTGTATCAAGGGCTCCATAGTGGGGTTCATAGGTCTTTGACATTGGTGGTTGGTTTAGAATCTGGCTTTAGTGGGATATTGTGCACGATGACTGAAGTATCATATGTTTTTAGTTCTTCATAGATCCAAGCTATGACATCTTGATATTTTGTGAGGAGGTGGACCAAATAATCTTTATCCCTTTTGGTACATGCTTTCCCAATGCGAAATTCTCTTTGCTTGTCTTCGGTGCCAAGGTTATAAGATTCATACTTTTTACCATGGGGTGGTATGTCTGGTTGTCTCTTCATGGCGGTCCCATCACTATCAAAAATCCTCTCTAATTCCACCATTCCTTTGGGTATGGAATTCATTCTTAGGTTTACAATTCCTTTGTCATCAGGTTCTTCCATGCTAACTTCCTCCTCCTTCTCTCCTTTCTCTTCATCTATGATTTGTTTCTCAAACACTCTTGTGCACATGATGAACTCCAGGATGTGTTGGTCATCTTGGAAGACTTGGAAATTGGTGATGTTTTCTAGGATGGTCGGGGCTGCCACAAGTTCAAATGAGATATTTTTTATTTTATAATTCTCTATCAAATGTAGCGAACTAGCGGATATGTCTAGGGCATTGGCCACCATGTTCTTTCTTTGTGGGATGCCCTTGATGTTGAATTCTTTAAAGTCATCGATTAAATCACATGCCCTATTCCGGTATGTTGAAAGCCTCTTATCATTGAAACAATACTGATTGCATATTTTATTGATGACCAGTTGTGAATCTCCTTCCATCATTAAGTCTTTTATACCTTTCTCGTGAGCCAGGAGGAGTCCATGAACCAATGCTTCGTATTCTGCAACATTTTTAGTGCACCAAAATTGTAATCTGTATTTAGCATAAAAATACTTACCTCTCAGATTTATGAGTTTGATCCCCACTCCTACTCCTTGTTTTCTTTTGGAGCCATCAAAGCATAATTTCCATATCTGGCATGGCTTTGTGGGTTATGAGTTGTCCAAAACCATTTTGGGGAATCCCTTTGTTTAGGGTTGTTGCTTCTCTTTCCCACCACTACCTGAGGAAGTCAACTATCCTTTTTTCATCTCTTGGGTGTTTTCAAGGCCATTATATTTGGTGTTTTCACCTTCTTTATCTTCTAGTGGTTCTCTATATGGTGGACATGCTCCATCATTTGAAGTTCTCTAGTCATTGAGCAAGTTCAATGTAGGGCTTTGGGTGTCTATATCTGACCCACTATCTTGACTTTAATCTAGGGCATCTATGTCCACTAAGTTTTCTATTTTGGCTATAGATTAACCTTTTCTTGCTATCTCAAGGGTCTCATTTCCTGCTTCTAGTTCACTTAGGCTCTTGAATGGTAGAGAAATTTGGGTAAGCACTAGAGACAGTGCGCCTTGGCAATTGAAGCATGTGAATTCTTAGTGACTCTCTTGATGTAACCAACAATACCATGACAATAGAAGTATGTTAGGGTCCATATCCTTCCCTAGGTGTTGCATGCTTGTTGTTATACTATTGATGAAGCCTTGAAGTATATCTTTGTAGATGTTGGGTTCTAGTAGGCCTTGCACTAGACTATGTCCTTGTTCCTTGACTTCCATGATTTGGAACATGAAAATGTCATCCATATGATAGGTGCCTAGATTGGTCTGTGTGAACATAACCTCATTAGAAGAATTATATTCAGTGATCATCCTTTTCAGCTTAGGCTCTGCATCAATCTTGGTTTGGTTGTTCAGCCCCTTCCATGGTAAACATAGTTGTGTGAAATCTGCGAACAACCATCCTCTCATGTATTTGGTCCATTCTCTACTTAATAACATCCCATAGGTTTTAGGAATATCCACCATGTGTACATTGATGTACTCTTGTATCCTTGGATCAACAACTAGTTGGATGTCTACATATTTCAGAACACCAATCACCTTGACCTTTGTCTTGTCGAGTTGGATCACCACTCTATTTGTGGTTTTTGGAACCATTCCTAGTTTCAGAAAGATAGATAGTGGCATGATGTTGTAAGATGATTTGGAATCAATCAGTCAGTTGTGTAAGTTCTTCTAGAATATCCATAGACTGAGAAGGAATGCTAATACATCTATCTTGTCTTTGAACATTGCGGGGAAGGCTTTAGAAGCATTGATGTTAGAGGTTGTCTTGGTGTTTCTATCCATTCCTCCTTGTTTTGAATGGTCCAAGGATTTTAAGAGGGTTTCTCTCTGAGAAGGGAAACCTTGGAGCATCTCGAACATTGATATGTTAGCCTTGGCTTTCTTTATCTCTTCAACAACACTATATTTTTAATTTGACCATGTCAAGCTCTTGTAACTAGTGAATGTGTTTGTTGGGGATGAGGCAGGAACATTCAGGCCTCTTGGTGGCGTGGGATTATTGATTGCTAATGGATTAGGTGGATTTGGTTGTTTACTCATAGGTATACCATCAGTCATGGGTTCCTTCCAAATTCTTAGATTGTAGGAATTTTGGTAATCATTCTAAAAGGCATGGAATTCTGAGTATTGAGGCTTGTTGTCCCTTTGGAATGGGAAAACAAACTCTTCTTCTCCCGAACAATGGCCTGAATTTTCTCCATTTATGGATTCATAGGAATCAAACATCATGGTGTTGAACTGAATAGATGGTTCCTCTGGACCCTGGGGATACTGATTGTGGAAGTTTCTTCCATACCCATTGTTACTTTGGTGTAGATTTGAAGCCCCAAAAATATTAGCCTCTGGGCCTCGTAGGTGTTAGCATTATCTGCCAGTATATCACCATTGTTGGACCAGGTGTTCCATGGGCTACTAGCTCTCTGCTGCTCAAATGGCTTACCCTCTGTATTTTTTTTATTGTTGTAAGTGTTAAAATTTTGGTTTTGATTATGAGGATAAGGATTTGGACCAACCAGTGCTTGTTGGTACCCACTATGGTTTTGGGAAGGATTTAACTTCATTTGGGTAAGTTCATTTGTGAGTTGGGATAAGGTCTTCTTTACAACATCTAATTCAGAGGCTAAGTGGGTATCTAGCTCAGGTTGAGGTACAACCCTCTAAACTAAAAATGTTGTTTTATGTGCTTGATAACTGAGATAAGTGATTGATGGTGGTAGGGCTGCAATTGGTTTTGTCAGAACTAGATTCAGTGGATGTGGGTGATTGATCAAAGATTGACTTCTTGTTGCTAACAGATTTGGGTCAATAGAATTGTCAATGATGGACCTCATTGTGAAGTTCCCTTCTTGCATATCCATTTGTTGTATGAATGTTATGGCCTCATTATACACCTTTTCCATTGTGTCTCTATCCGTAGGCTGGAGTATTCTTAGAAAGATCAAGGTGAAGGGATCCAGAGCTTTGAGGTAAACTTGTATGATGGCTGCCTTTGGTATGGTGTAAGGAGCTTCCAATTTTTTTTTACATTTTGTGGAAATGATGATTGAACATGGTGATGGGCTACTTAGGATCTTTTCTCATTGTTATGAACTGGTGATGTGTCATGGCCAGATCCACATACATCTTGAATTGATTGAGAAATTTGGTTTCAAATTCATTCCATGCAGAGATAGATCCCCTTGGTAAATTCAGGTACCATTTGTATGAAAATTATCCAAAGATGTATGGGAAAAGATGACAAACAATGTCTTTGTGGGCAATATCCTTGTGGTTGCAAATTTCTTTAAAGGCACAGATGTGTTCTTCTTCTTTTCTTGATTCTCCATATATGAAACATGTGCAAAACCTTTCTATATTTTTGGGCAGTTCATGGAGCTGCCCAACAAAACTTAATGGTGAACTTTGTGTGCTAGTGAAGAAAGCCATCGGCCAAGGTTGTTGCAAATTCTGATTTTCCAGGTTCAAATTTTGATTTATGGCTATGGGAATAATTGGGGAACTGATGTGGGATTGTTGTCCATGGGAATTCTGTGACTTGATAGGATGGTGAGATGATTTCTCTCTTGTTTTCCCTTTGTCACTACGAGCTCTATGATGGTGAGTGAGTTTGACAAACTCACTTATTTTTAGAGATGATCTAAGCACTCGCTTGAACTGCTCTAGAGAAAAGGATCCAATGTTTTCCAGCATTTCAGTCTTGGGGCCCTCCTTCTAGTGCCACCTCTATTGAGTGTTTTTTTTACACAAGTCAACGATCAAGATTTCAAGATTCAATTTCCTCTCTTAAAAGATAACAAAGTTATTCCAAGGTTCTCCAGGGTCGGGTCACAACCTTCTTGGTTACTCAGTTGAAGATAAATGTGAATGTTCACGAGGAGGCCTTTTCTAGTACATTCAATACATCAAAATACAAAACAAATTTAGTACTTTTTTGGTATTTTTTGATTTATGAAAGATTTGTATTTTAGTTAAAGATTTAATTTTGTATTTTTGAGATGATCACTTTTTGGATTTATGAAAATGAGAAAGGTAACGAGAAATAAAATGAACTTTCTAAAATGAAATCCTATGGACATAAATTTCTATGAACCCTTCCTTGTGAATTGAATGACAGAGATATTTGGAACAAACCCACAAAATATAAATTAGACAAAGTCACAATTCTACACCCAGTAGATGCAATCATTTGGAGAGAAAATAAATTCACCCGTGTGAGATTTTCAAACTCAATCAAATTGAAAATCCACCAAGATATGCACACCCATGTGATAGATTTAGCATTAAGCCTAATATATTATCCCTTCCACACATTCCTCACAGCAAGATAGGTAAATAACAACAAACTCCAACTAATGTAAATGTAGATTCAAAACATAACAAAAAACTTGGCTCTTTGAAAAGAATGAGTGATTATGCACATATTAACCAATTTTTCATAGGTAGCATCAATTAACACACCACAAATGAAGCACCAAATGTAGATATTTATTGTATTAATAATTTGACGCTATTACATTGATTTTGATTACAATATATAGAGTTCTGATCTACAAACTCTAAATGCTAAAATTAGGGTATCAGAGAGTCTAAATTAATAAAATTAAACTAAAACTAGAACTTTGCCAAAAGGAAACTACTACTAACTGATACAAAACAACTTGCATGGATCTTTAATCCATTTACAATCATTCTGTCCACCCAAGAAGGATCAAACTCATCAAGAAAAGAGAGAGAAAGAAGATAGGGTTTCTCTGCATGAAACTAAAGTCTTCTTCTTGATCTTTGAGTTCTTCCTTGGATTATTCATCTGAGGTTTTCTCTACGGTGGTAACTGATAGAGGACCCTTAGTCCTTAAAAAAAAAACTCTAGTTGGGAACCTATCTGATCTATAGTTCAAACTCCATGTAAAAAAGTGATCTCGTTGGAAACACCTAGGTTTTTGGACCTCAACCTCTACTCTAAAGTTTTAAAGTTCCCCAAATTGCTAAGTGTCAATATCTAAATTTGGAGGTCCAAAAGTTTTGGCCCTATTAGAGGCTAAAAGGAAAAATTGTTTCAAAGGCCAAAGGCCAAAAACTGCATAGGGAAAAAGGCCAAACCTTAGCCTTTGTGGAAAAATAGCCAAGTGTGGGAAAACAGTCTTCTTCAAAAATGCTTAAGGGATTTGAGGAGTCATCCCAAAAAAAATTCTGAATGTGCAGCTCAGAGCCTTTGAATAATATCCTACACTTCCTTGTAATTAATATTTTTCCTCCTTGCCTTATGGACCCTTTGTTTTTGTTTCTCCTTGAATATGGTTAATCCAGTAACAAAGAACTTGATCTCCTCTTCATGTTCTGACATTACTTGAATGTCTTCCCTAGAGTGGAACAAATATTGTAGGGCCTCTTTTGTGCTGACCTTTACTAGACTATCATTGAACTATTAAACCAATTCTTTTTATGGATGCAAGATATGTTTATCTCTGTCCCAGTATAAATCAAGGCCGATCCCTGTGAAGAACCCATCTATCTCCTCGGCCCACTCCAAAACCTCCTTTTTTTTTTCCAATATGTTGGCTTGACATTCTTCATAGACATTAATTATTTTGGCTATGCACTTGATATAGGTCTCAAAGTTTTCTACCTCTTCATCCTCATATATCTTCACTAAGATTTGGAAGCATTGTTTCTTGATTATTTTTAGGTCTTGGAGGGAGCCTTGACATTTTTTTATCTCACACTCTAAACCACCTTCATTCTCTATTAGGTCTATCAACTTGGTTGTTTCAATAAAAATGATCATGTAAGGTCTGAACACCAGTTTGATGGCTCATTTTTGTTTATTGTTCAAATTAATTCTTTCGGTCTGCACTTGCTTGGATGAAGGAAGGGGTTAAAACTGCTGGTAAGTATGGTGTGGCCCTCTTTTCTAATGAAACTTTTAATTAGGCCCTTGGGAAGCTTGGATCAATGGGACCCATCATTTTATGAATGAACTTCTTCAAAGCCTCATTCTTCTCTGGTAGGGACATTATAGTTTCCTCATCCTTTCTCATGAACCCTAGATCATGCTTAAGCCCTAAGGCTTCCAATGTCTTTCTCCCCTTCCTAGTAGGTTCACACAAGTCAACTTCTTTAAATGTGTAATCTTCTGGGCTGGATGGTGTTTGAGAATTTCTAGCATATGGAATGACTACTTGTGCCTTCTAACAACCCCTAGTATCTTGGGTGACATAAGATATTGTCCTGGCTAGTATGATGACCTCTGTTTAGTGGAAGGCTTGCCCCAGAGATTCCATACTTGTGTAAGTCATGTTCTGGGATTGAAACTCTTTAGTAAACCAAGTAGGTTTAATAAAGGCAGTGACTGATTCATATGGGTCAATGTTTAGGATCAACGCCAAGTTTTGTGTCCTAAGGGTCAATTTCTCTTCTGATTCCTTATCCTATTCTCTCTCCTATTCACCATCTCCCTCATTCACCTCTTCTTCTGGACCTTCTTCTGGACCTTATCCTTCTCCCCTTCCTTTTGTTCCCATTTCTTCCTCTTCTTCCCTATCTTTCCCATCCTTTCCTTGGGACTCATCTTCCAAAGAAATGATCAAGACTTCTACATTGAGACCTTTCATTGCCTTCAGTGTGGTTTTGAAAGGTGACACAGTCTCTGTGCTTATTGTCTCTTGAGGAGTCAGAATGAAGCATGGTAGAGGAAATGATGGTGGTGGGGTAGGTGTTGGCATTGTGAGTAGCGAAGTAGGAGTGGGAATAGTGGAAGTTGAAGGATGTCGAGTTTGCATTGGAGTAGGGAGAGAAGGTGGTGGAGTAGGAATTGGAGGTGGCTAAGAGGTTGGTAGAACAAGAATGTGAGGTGGTGGAGTGGTAGAGGAAGTTTCTCCTATGGCTTTATCCCCTATTATGTCTTGGGCGATTGGGGCATCTTGATTTTTAGGCCCTTGGCCTGTGTTAGAGCTTACCTTTGTGATTGGCATGTTTGGCACTAGATTGGTGAACTAGACTTAAAGTGGAGTGAGGACCACATGTGGCTAGATTAGTGTAGGAGTTCTCATGTCAAACCCTGTTGCTGAATCTAGCATGTTTGTCTCTTAATCTAAAAATTCTTCCAGGCCTTCAAAGATAGACATCTAGAACTCATCTGAGCCTAAGGTATCTAGGGGATTGTCCTTCTCTTTTGGATATTCTATGTGTTTCCTAGAATTCTCCTTTTCCTTCCTCTTCTGAGATCTTGTTCTTTTGACCAGAGGTACATCTTCTTCTTCTTCTTCCAGCTCTTCTTGTATGGTTTCTAGTTGTTGAGACGCGAAAGTCCTCCTCCTTTTATATATTTTCTTCCCCTTTTTGGTGGTAGGAGGAGATTTTCCAGAAGTGGATGGGCCTTCATCTTGTGGATCATGTGATGACCCTACTAGAGGATCTATATGCCTATTAATTCTAGTTTTCAGATCTTTGTGCCTTGGATTTGAACCGTACTCTACCACACATTTTGTGGCCATAAACTGTGCTTGGTTTTTGTGGTGGTGATTTCTTATACTTGGGCATGGTAGACTTCTCCCCATGTTGCTTATCTGCCTTCTAGGGTGGATCCATCAATTTCTTCATCGGGATTGGGTCCATATTATAAGGCCTCATAATCCATGTTTTGGTTGTTCAAAGCACATGCCTAGCTTGAAACTCAATGTCATCATTCTCATCCTTATCAATTTTTGCATTCATGATGGGCCTGTTGTATATTTTATCTGTAGTTTAAATGGCCTCCAACAACCTATCTGAATCATTTTCCCAAACCTTTGGGGGAATTGGGGTCTTCAAAGTCTGTTGTGAAAGGGTTAGGGACATCCTATAGTAGTCCCTGATTCTAACCTCATGATCATCTATATAATTTATCCAGTGGACTTCAAGATGTGGTTCGTGAATATAGAATCTACCAATAATGTGCCTGTATGTACCTATTGGGTCGAACCTAGGCTAGACTGTTTTGTAGAGTTCAAGTGCGAACTCATCCCATTAAAAGGACATTATATATAGACCTTCATGTATTTTAGAGTGTATGGCCCCAGAGAAATAGGGAAATCTCAAAAGTGCTTCTTCTTGTATTTTATATGCTCATTGGCATTTGTGAGCTGCTTGTCCATTTCTAAAGTGACTATCCAATCAGATGGATATCTGGGTAACTTCTTTGGTTTCAAAGTAGAAATTGCCACCCAGATGTATGTGAATATTCTAAATTGTATATAATAGGCCCCAATGGTCCTCACCTTGTCCACTACTTCCTTTGAGATCCTCTTTGTGAAGTCTCCTTCAATAGATCAAATGATTGCAAAGATGAAGGCATCATTTACTATTCTATAATCCAGGCTATTCTTGAGCATTTTTGCCTTTCTAACCAGCTATAGGTATGCAACATGGGGCCATGCATTCTGATCATTTATGTTCCCTCTTTTGGTGAGTCCCAGATTATCTTCCCGTGTGGCTAATAGGTACACTATCTATGTACTCATATAGAATTTTTGGTTATGTTTCATCACAGTTAGCTGCTCATCCAATTTTTCACTCATAATGGTTCCCTAATCAAACCTAGACTTGAAGCCTCTAATCTTCTCTATTAGGAGGATCATTAAATACTCAAGTTGGATGGACTAGGATAGTCCATACACTCTACTAAGTAATGTCACCGCTACCTAGATTTCATCCTTCATATACCCCTCCTAAGATCTATTTTATCAATTTTGTTCTTTGCAAGGGGTTGCTTGAGGTAGTTGTCATTAATAATCTCATATGCTTATTCACCTTTGTTTGAAACCACCTAAGGCCCTTTTCAATGAAGAAGTCATAGAACTTGTCTATGCCCTTATAGAGGTGGAAGACCCTTCTATGATGTCTGGCCTTATGTCCAGCACCACTTGTCCCTCTATGTTCAAAACCACTCTTTCATCTAGACTATAATGGTTAGAAAGTGTCATGATTAGCTAAGATGAGGAGATAGGCCCTGGGTGGGATGTTGTGTTAACCAAGCCTGAAAGGACTAGTGAAGTGCAATCCTTAGATCTTCCTATTGGAGTGGAGCATATTACCAGGAACTCATCCTAGTCCACATTATAGATGTCGATGTCTATGATTTCCAGGTATTTATTTTTGATCTTTGAAGGGGGGATTCCCTTTATATAAGTACTTCATTAGAGACAATGTTCATTTCTCAGGTATTTCTATGAGAAAAGTGCAGGTATTAGTGTTTTATTGAATAGAGAAACTATAAAAATAGGAAAATACTATTTAATCTAGGAAAAAAGAAGCAGAAAAGTTCTTCAAGTAGCCAGAAAATGTAAATTTTTCACTTTCAGCCTTTTCAAGCTTTTAGACACTAAAAATTGGGTCAGAGTCCAAAAGGGCCAAAAGTAAAAAAATAAAAAGTGATAATGAACCAACTCCCTTTTGTATTTCTAAAAGTTTGAACGTGATCTCGAACTCCAAAAGTTTGAAACCCATAGATGGACGACAATGTCTTCGGTGATTCAAACTTGTCAGGATTTTGAATATCTCAGAGGTCTGAAACACTAAAAAGGATGAAGCAATGAGGAACACTTGGGAAGAAAGAAAACCCAACCCATTTTTTGGCCTTTTGGAGGCCAAAAACCTATGATAAAGGTCACCACAGAAAATAGAAAACCCAAGTGGAAAACATAAAAGGAAGACAAGGACTCACAAAACAAGAAGGGGCCTCTCCTGCAAGCCCAAGGGTGTAAAGGAAATATAGGGAATGGGGGGTGGAGGTGCACTGGACTAAAAAAAACCCAAAACATAGAAACCCTAAACCTAATAGCAAAGAAAGACAAACAAAGCAGTGAGAAAACCTACCTCTCGAGAGCTAGGAGTGGAGGATGAAGCTAAGAGAGACCGAAGACACAGAGAAAGAATCCATGAGGAGTGGGGATGATGAAAACAATGAAGAGTGGGGAACACTAAAGACATAGGAGGAAAACACAAAGTGAAGTTCATTTTAGGGCCTAAGGCTTTATATAGGTCGAGAATGACTTAATCGCCTTTCGGTGTTTCGGGGTCCAAAACACAAAAATTTCCAAAAGTTTGGTCCTTCAAAATTTTGAGTGTTTTCAGGGGGAAAAAAAAATGAAAGGGTCAGGCTATGTCCTTTCAACCATTTCACACTTTTGGAGGACTCTTGGCTCTCCAAAATGCCAAAAGGGTGAAAAGGCTGAAAAATGCTTGGCTTGGCTCAACAGGCCCTTTCAGAGACCCACTTGCGAGAAACCAAAAAAAAAGGGGGACTCAAGAAAACCAAAAGAAACAAAAGAAAAGGGGGGTCCCCATGGTCAGAGGACCAAAATGGGGTGTATTTTATGGACCCACAACATGATGTAGTCAAAATCAGTATTAGAGTGGGAGTTCTGAATGTCTAGGATAATTATGATTAGGTCTGCATGTAGCTTCTCAATATGCCCATGCATGCCTAGAACCCTACACAATCCATAGGATATATACTTCATATAAAAATAGAGGTCTTTAAACTCATAGGGTGCACCCTTTGAAGTAGGCAATGGGGCTACATAATTCCTATTTGACCTTGGCACATGAGTCTGGACCAATTTTATAACAATGTTGACCTCTCTACTGTATCAGGCCTATAATTTCTCCAGGTCAATCTCTATAGCAGAGGTGTAGTAAATTCCAAAGGCTTTCATGAAAGGTGTTCTATCTAAGATTACTAAGGCTATTTCATCACGCCTTTCCTTATTTTTTTGGAAGTAGAGTCATATCTTGTAGCCAGGTTTATCAATAATTCAACATCTATGAATACATTTGGGATAATTAGCTTTGCTAGACCTAATGTCCAAGGGTTTGAAACATGAATTTGTCTATCCATGTTGCTATATAAATAATTAAATAAATAATAGCCAAAACACCCAGGAGTGATGGAATCTCTATAATTTGAAATAGAATCATAAAAGGATTCATCGTCTACCTTTTTATTTTTGTTCATTCCTAGTACCAGAAAAACAAAATCATCTAAGAAGTTCCTCTTCATTTTCTTCTCATCCTCCACATCTTTACTTCCTCCACTGGTTGAGACCTTGCTTGGTTTAGCTTGACTCATCTTCACTGATTCTTCTAAACAATTCTCCTCTCAAACACAAGTTTCTTCTCACAATTATTGTGAAACTTAAGCAATTTCTTCACAATGTGCTCTGCAAACTGATGAAATTTATCTACTTTGTACTCTAAAAACTTTGATAATCAGAAATTTACAAAGGCTGCATCTATTTAGAATTGAAAATTGAATGCACTATTCTAGTCGAGAACTTGGAAACCATTACTCAATCACTTTTTCAATAACTCTATGTGTCTTGACGTCAATTCTTTCGTTGCCATGGTGCTTGAAGCTGAGAGGAAATACAATTTAAATAGCCTAGTTGGAACAGCCATGAGTGTTTTTTTTAGTTTTAAAACCTTATTATAAGTAAAAAGGCTTGACACACTATCTGATTGGCTAGTGTTTCTTGCTTTTTCATAGCTTAATAGATTAATTGTACTCTGTCAGAATCATTTGTCTTTATTAAATTTGGATTTTCATAATATTTCCTTGACATGGCGGGAGATAAAATCTTTAAGATCTTACCAAACTTAGACCATAGTTTATCTGGCGATCGCATGACTACTTTATCTCCAAGTCGCTCAGTTTTTTCTTTAAATTAGGTTACATTACAAGATCTAGTGCTAGCCACACGATCTTCTTCTTCATCAACGGTTATCTGCATGTTGCTAGATGACTTTCTTAACCCTTATTTTTTTCCTATGATTACGAGATGGCCAATCATTTTAACTTTACCCTGCCTTTGGTTTACTTCTGCATGCTAAGTAACTCTTTTCTTCTTATCTCTGAACTGCTAAATAAACTTTACTAGGCTCTAGTTTTGACAATTATTTAAATCTAGAGATTTAGTGACTAAATGATCTCTAAGTCTTGAGTATTTCTCTTAACCCAAGTTTCATTTGGAGATTTAGCGCTAGTTATTCATCTGATATGTGATCTATGATCCTTGTTGAGTCTCTAAGCTTTTATTTTAACCTTAGGTTCATTTAGAGATCATGTGACAAGATGATAAGATAACCCTGTTTTAACTCTATGTCTATCTAGAGATTCAATGACTAACTAAGTCTCTAAATCATTGAGAATTTCAATTAACCATGGATCTATTCAGAGATCATGTGCACATCGTAAGATTTGAGCCATGTCAATGGTCCAAATCTTTCTTGTCCATTCAACTTTTAACCTTAACTTAACCTTAAGTCATTTGTAGATCACGCGACTAAGAAAAATCAAAGTCGCTGAATGTTTTAATTTACCCTAAGTTTATTCAGAGATCACACACATACCACACAATGAGATCTTGATCTACGGTTTTTTCCAAGTCTCTAAATCATTTTGTACTTTCTTATTCTGTTTAGAGATTACGTGACTACGCTTGATCTTTCTTTTAATCTACAACCTGTGCTGAATCTTGCAATCTTTGGCCTTAACTCCATTTTTTTTTAGTTCATGCGACTGAAGGTTATCTTGCAATCTCTTAATGTTTGGGCTAACTTTGGTCAAGTCTGGAGATTCAGAGCTAAAATCTATCTCTGGATCACTGAAAGATTTTCTTAATTTTGGGTTCATTCAGAGACTTCACAAATACCATAGATCTAATCACCTCTTATACATGTGTCTGCATCTTAGCTTATTACCTCTTGTTTACTGAATAACTCGTGAATTTTTTTCTTATTCTAGAAATTTAGCGCCAGAAACACATCTTTATCTTGATCAATAGTTCAAATTCATTTATAGCAAACCTAACTTGGCTCTGACTTAACCACAATTTACTATAGTTCTTATGGAGATTTAGTGATTGAATGAATCTCTAATTCTCTGAAGAATTATTCTAACTTGGGTTTAATTTGGAGATCACACACTAGCCTTAAGATCTTTTCTTGATTAATGATCAGTGTTGAATCTCGCAATCTTTCTTTACTTTATCAATTCTTCCTAAGATTACAAGACAACCCTTGATTTTTCTTTGATCCAATAGCCTGTGCTGAATCTCGAGACTATCTTCTTAACCACACTTTCATCCTGAGATTACGTGACTAAGCTAGATTTGAATCTCTGAATAAAATTTACCTTACTTAGTCTCAACCTCAGGTTTATCTGGAGATTACATGAAATTTTTTATCTCCAAGTCTCTGAAAGATTCACTAACTCATGAGTTAATCAAGAGATCACGTGATACCACATTATCAAGTTAAAGATATAACAAGATCTACGACTATTGCTTATTTTCTGAAGAAAAGCATGACCTGGGAATTTGTTTGGAGATCACATGCCAAATGCTCATCTGGGAAAATATTAATGATCCTCACTGAGTCTTTCAATCTTTCACTTAACTCTGATTTCATCTGGAGATCATGTGACTAAGCAAAAATAAACTTTGTCTTGACCTTGGGTTGGATTACACAATTACGTGACTAAATTTTCTTTGAATCACTGATGATTTCTTATAACTAAGGCTAAGTCAAAAGATCTAGCACTAGCCACACCATTAAATTTGGATCCACGGTTTTCGCTGAATCTCTAAACCTTTTAGCCAACTTTGCATCTTTCTAGTGATCACGCACCAACCACACGATCTGATCAAAATCAATCGCCTGCACTTAATCTCTGAATGTATGAGAGCATATTCTTTTCTTCTCGAGACTACGAGATAAAAGGCTTGTGCCAAGTAGCTTGATCATAAATAATATTCAGTTTTGATTGTGAGATTAAGAAATAAAGGAAAATCACTAAAAGGCACATGAATTAATATCACTTAAGTTACTCGACAAAAGTAACTTCAAATTAGAACAAGGTCGTGGGGTTTTTGCATGGAAGAGACACAAATGACCTAGGGCTTAGGGTTTTCAACCATTTTTGTATCTTTTTCTTTTGAAATAGAGACTTGCAAGAAAATTTTATGATACAATGGAAGAGACCTTGACATTTTAAGGCACAAACTAACACTAGGAACCAATAATTTTAGCAAGACTCAGAAATCTAGAAATATACCCAATAGTGGCTCTATCTGAGGATGCTTGAATGAAAGTTCATAGAAAGAATTACAGATCTCTAGGAGGCAAACTACAACTTCTCTAACCTACTGCAAAAAAAAACACACAACTAGGAAAGAAACACACAATAGAAAGAAAACACACCTATACCTAAAGTACAAGACTACTGTGTGTGCTGAATACTTGACTCAATTGAAGAAATTTTTTGAAAATTGTCCATGCACTGGAAATTCATGTTCTTCACCATTCATATTTATGAGAAGATATGAATCCTTTCCAAATGTCTAATAGATCATGAAGGGACCTAACCATAGAGATTCAAATTTCTTATGCTTCCCCTTATCCTCTTCCCTAGCATTCCATTGAAGCACTAAATCACCAAGCTACAATTTTCTTTCATTTGCCCTTTTATCAAAAAGATATTTAATGTTTTGTTGTAATATGATATTCTCCTTTTTTCTATCTCTTCTCATCTCATCCAATTATACCAATCAAATCATTCTTCCTTGCATTGGATCAGAGACTTATAATCCCTCATCTTGAATGAAATTATAGACAGGGAGCAAGTTGTTCACAGACATTTTGGATTGAACACCATTCACCAACTCAAAATGAGACTTTCTTGTTTTATTTTTCATAGTAATCATGTCTTCCCATAAGGAAAACTTCAACTTTGCATGCCATGCTCTTTTATTGTTTTCTAGGGTCATTTTCAAAATTTGCAGAATACTCTTGTTACTAGATTCTTCTTGCCCATTGGCCTGTGGGTGGTAAGGGGATGAAAAAGATATCACAATTCCAATATCAGAGCAAAAATAAACAAATTCTTCTAATCTTTAGCACATGGAATTTCCCATTACTAATTTAAGAGGGACACTAAACCTAGTAATGACATTATCCATTAGAAATTCAACCACTACTATGCTTGTAGCCTTTTTAATTAGAATGGCCTCAACCCACTTTGTAAAGTAATCGATAGCAACTAGAATCCACCTATGTCCTCCACTTGATTTTTCTACACATTCTCTAATAAAGTATATTCCCCACATAGAAAAATGTTCTTTTGCAACTACATGATTCAGTAATAAGGCACCTAAAAACTTCATCTTGTTAGAGAACCTCTCACATGGTTCATATCTCCTGACAAAAGAATAGGAATATTTAAACAAATAAGGCCAATAATTCCCAACCCTTAAGATCTTATGAGTTGTTTCTCTAGCTAAATAATGTCATCCACACATCCCAGAAATGCATTTCTTTCAAGATGCTTTCATATTGTCCTTTGTCTAGACACAAAAATAGTATCTCATCCCTATTTTTCCAAAATAGATCAGCCTATAATAGTACATATTTCTGAGCTTACAATCTTAGGCTTCTCCTTTGGTTTTCATTCAGTTCTTCTGGGCAACTAGCATTCCTTAGAAAATATACAATGCTAGTATACCAGGGCTGCATTTCAATACTTGTAACTACTTATCCACAAGTATTAACATTGTTTACTTGGACTAAATCCAAATTTTCTTTTTTCATTAGCTTAGATAGTCCCAATCCTCTTACCATATTAGTTATGTGGATCTCCAAGTCAAACTCCTAAATTTTGTTAATACACTTGCATCTTTTCCATGTCACTTCACTTTGGACCAAAATATCTTTTGTTGTAGCATGGGGAACACATGCATTAACCTTAGCACATAATAAGTAGGGTCTAAATGATTTGACTGATTTCACTCGAGCATAAGCTTGTTTCTCCATCAGTTGATAATTGAATTCAGTTGAATGTAATGACTTGCTAAAGAATGTTATAGGATACTCACAACCCTCATCATCTTTCTGCAATTACTCTAGTGCAATAATATGAAAAGATGCAAAAGTAAAAAGAGAAAATGGATTTTCATAGTTAGGGGAACTTAGAACATGGGCTTCTTTGATTTCTTGTTTAATTTTTTGCAAGGATTATTGTGCCTCCTATTCCCATTCAAACTTCACATCTTTTTTTCAATAGTTTGACTATTGGTTTGACTAACTCAGCAAAGTTGGTAATAAATCTCTTGACAAAATTGATTCATCCCAAGAATGACTAAACACATTTTAGAATTTTAGGAGCAAGTACCTTCTAAATAGCTTCAACTCTTTCTAGATCTATTATTACTCCTTCTTTTGATACTATATGACCCAAGATTTTTCCTTCAATGATAGCAAATTGACACACTCTTGGGTTCAGTGATATCCCATATTCTAGTGCTTTGATTAAGACCTTCTCTAAATGGATACAATGGTCTTCTTCTCTTTTTGAGAAGGTTTTCAGATCATCCTAGTAAACTACCATGAGGACATCTAAAATATCCTTAAAATCCACATCCATGGTCCTCTAAAAATTTGCACCAACATTTTTAGACCAAAAGGCATACGAGCATATACATAAGTTCCACAAGGAGTAGTAAATGTTGTCTTGAATTGTTTAGAATCCTTGACTAGCACTTGATTGCATCCAGAGAACCCATCCATCATAGACAATAAATCACATCCAGCAACCTTGTGTAGCATAGCTTCCATAGTAGGTAATCCATAATTTTCTTTTAATGAAGCTACATCCAGGTTTCCAAAATCAACACATAATCTTATGTCCCAATTATTCTTTCTTGCATGGACCAAATTTGAAACCCATGATGAATGTCTTATAGGCTAGATGATGTCTGCATCCCTTAATTTCATCAACTCCATCTTCATGTTTGTAGCCAACAATGGGTTGATAGGCCTTTGTTTTTTCCTAAATGGTTTCACATCTTCTTTCTATGGGATTTCATGCTAAAATAGGTCCTCTTTGTAAGCTTTAAGATCTTCATATGACCAGGAAAAAACATGTTTATAATTTTTCAGCAACTTTATCAAATTCAATCTCACATTCTTATCTAGCTTTTTCCCATTATAGAGAAATTGAGGGGATGTCTCTAAACCAAGATTTATTTCCTCTAAATATCTCACCTTGGAAATAAACTTTTGTGCCATGTAGTTATCAGTTATACTAAACATGCCCTCTAGTTCAACCAGTCCTTTAGGAATGTGATTAGATGATAGTTGAACAATTTCTTTATCAAAAATGCATTATTTGCCTTCTACAACTCATATCAAAGAGTCACAGTCAATCTTTTGGCCATCATATTGATCTAAGAACTGAATAAATCTGAGGATATCATCATCATCCATCAAACACTTTCCAATTATGGATATTTCAGGAACTGCTAGTCTATTCTTAACTTCCACGATAGATATGCCAGCAAGGGTAATGTCATTATTCTTGAGAAAAACATTGGCAAGAAAGTCTTCCATGATATTTTTAGACCTTTCTAGCCATAGGATATTAAAAGCATAAAGAATTCTAATTTGTTCCAGACAACATATTTATACAATTTTAGTCTGTCATCTTTAGCAACATACTTTGATCTAATATGAGCTATGATTAGTTGGGAATCCCCATAAACTTGTAAACATTTAATAACATGATTGATGACAATATACATTCCCAATATTAGTGCTTCATACTCATTTATGTTTTTGGTACAATGAAAGGCTAACACAAAAGAGTATTTAAAATTAATACCTGATGGGGATATGAACAAAACATCTACTCCTGATCCTTCTGATAGGGAGGTTGGATGAATCACTCAATGATTCATGCTCTTAGTCTTTCTTGAAAGGCTTCTAGGGTGTATTCTCTCCACCACTTGAAACCTATAGGATCTTCACCTTCTTAGGATCCCTTGGTTCTTTTTGCAAATAGAGCTATCATCAAATTTCCCTCTATCAAGTCAACACTTGATGTAATCTTGCATCACTAGCCATTAGTCCTTAAATCACCTTAAAGGCTTATAACCTCCAATTTATTGAAATGATTTTATAGAGGCATGGAGGTGTTTATAAAGGCTTCAATCCATCCTAATAAGTTTATTAGGAATCCATATAAATATATTTACAAGTCGCTTTTATCAAACTTCACAATTAGGCCTAAAAGGCTACTAGCCCTATTAGGTCTCCTTCTCAGAGAAATCAGGGATTTTCCCTAAATAATTCTAAAGTAACCAAAAATATTTTCTTTGGATTACTGGTTCATATTCCCACCCACCAAGGATTTTTTGGGTATTGGGGTTACAACTGGCTGTATGATGCCCTAACCAAAAATGAGTGAAATTAAGACTTTTTTAGGCTCTTCCTACCCCCTCTGCAACTTTAGGAAGTTATCACTAATAAAATGGATTATTAGAGTATCTTCCTCTTCACTAAATCTTGGTAAGACTCATATCTTCCTTCTCCAAAAGTAAATTTTCCTCTAAGTGATCACCTCTACAAATTAAGTGCTCTACACTATGGTCTTTCCTAGCCAGGCTCAGCTCTGGCTCGCCTAGGGGAAGACTCCAAAAATAGATCATTTTCTTTCAAGGGACCCAAATCCTACCATATTTACACAAATGGAATCTATTCACTATTCCCAAAGGGTCATACAATTTTTAAAGTGGGAGAATGAGATAGCACTCAATTCTTTACAAACTGCCTGGTTCAAACCAGAGACAATATAGAACACAAACTATTTACAAGAAATGCTTCAAAATAAACAAAATGTCTATCTAATGACATAGAGATTCTAGAAACTAATAAACCTACCCCATGCATGATTTACAATGCCAAATCTAATCCATTAAAGTATCTCTGCAATGCAAAAACCAAAGAATTACACACACAATCACATATGCTTTCTTGATTTCAAAAATGCAGTCCATACAGTAGGCATCCAACCTTTCTACCAGGTCAAATTTCCCATTATATAGGGTGTTGAAGTGGTTATCAACCCCTTAGGTGATCTCTTGAATGAGTTTTCCAAACTTGCAAATGTTGTCGGAAGCAAAATCGCAAAGTTGCAAAATGCAACTTTTCCCCATTTCTTGCAAACTATACAAACATGTTTCAATTCTTCAGAAAAATTTACCAAATACCTAATTAAGGGTTAAAAAATGATTCCAACCTATCCTAGACCCTACTGACCTCATTATGACATCATCATGACACATGTGCCAATTAGAAGGCTTTACAACTTCTTAGCCCTAATTGCACCTTTCCAAAATTCCTAAGAATCCAAATAAACAAAACATATCCCACCTATTATGTGGTCAAAATGACCTAAAAAAAACAAAAAACAATTCCCTAAGACTCAGACACAACTAAACTAAAATATATTTCTTAGTTTTCCTAGGAAACCTATGGGTGCTCCTCCACCATTCTCCCCCTCTGCATGAACACTAAGGAAAGGGGAGAGATATTAGAGACAAATCAATGTCATACTTCTTGAAATGAGATTATTCCACCCATGTAGCCTCAGACTCTGGTTTGTCCTTCGACTATATAAGGTGTTCCATGTACAACTTGTGCCTACTAGACTTCTTCACTCTGAATTACAAGATCATATTTTCTTGAAGCTTGTCTTTAGGTGGTAAGACTTAAATACTCACATCCTCCAGTATCTCCTTATTGTTCTCATTCACTTTTGTCAGTGGTCCTTTGTATTTGATCAAATAAGCTACATTTAATACTGGTGAAATGCCTAAATCTTCAGGAAGGTCCACCTTGTAGGCATTCTGTCCATACTTACCTATGACCTTACATGGTCCTACTCTCTTCATTTTCAAATTTGTTGGCATTCCTTTCTGCAATCTAGACTTGTTTAAATGGATCATAACATAATCTCACACTAAAAATTGTATATCTTTCCAAGATATTTCAACTTTAGCTTTTAGTTTATTAGTATCCTTTGTTATTTTGTTCTTCACCTGCTCCTGTATCTCCTTCATTCTTTGAGTAAAATCCTCTACATGTCCACTTCTATGCTCCATAGCTCCTATATCTCTAAGATCACATAAAACCCTTGGATTCATTCCATATATTATCTCAAAAGGACTTCTCCCTATTGTCCTATTCACACTATCATTATATGCATATTCATCTTGTGGAATAATCAAGCCCCAAGTCTAACCAAACTCCTTGGTTAGGCATCTAAAAAGGTTACCTAATACTCTATTTATCACTTCAGTTTGACCATATGTCTATGGATGGTAAGATGAACCAAAAGACAAATTAGTTCCCAATCTACTCCATAGTGTCTTCCAAAAGTGACTCGTTAACTTAACATCTCTCAGACACTATACTTAGGGGTATCCCATGTATTCTCACAATCTCCTTGAAAAAGAGATGAGAAATGTAGTTAGCACCATGAGTGGTGTTACAAGGAATTAAATGACTCATCTTTCTAAATCTATCTACCACCACATAAACACTAATGAACCTTGTCTTGGCCTTGGGAAGACCCACCAAAAAATCCATGCTAATGCACTCCCATGGTCTAGTGGGAATGGGTAAGGGTTGATACAAACCTACAATACTAGCCCCCCTTTGGCTTTCATAAAAACCACACATTGCTCCACATACCTTATGACATCTCTTGGAAACTTGGGCCAATAGTAAAATCTTTGTACCAACTCTATTGTTTTTTTGATACCAAAATGTCCACTTAAGCTACCATTGTGCTTCTCCTGAATGAGATTTTCTCTCATTGATCCTTTGGGAACACATAATTTTTTTCCCTTGAATAATAGTCCACTCTGTAATGTATACTCTAAAAATTTACTATGATAATGATTCACAAAATCAGAACATACCTTATATGCTCCAGAGAAGTCTTCATCTTCTCCATAGAGATCCTTGAAACTCTCTATCCCAATGATTTTAAATTATACTTCTTGCACTGTTAGAAACCTTCTACGTAGTGCATCTGTGACCTTGTTCAACTGTCCCTTCTTATAATTGATAGTGAATGTAAATTCTTGAAGATAATCCATCCACTTCAAGTGCCTATTACTTATCTTTTATTGTGTGTTGATATAGCTAAGTGCCTGGTTATCTGTAAACATTACAAACTCCTAAGGTAGGAGATAATGTCTCCACTATCTAAGAGACTACACTATAGCATATAAATCTAAGTCATAAGCAGAGTACTTCTTCTTTGCCTCATTGAGCTTTTCACTAAAGAAAACTATAGGTTTGCCTTCTTGGCTTAGTACTCCTCCTACTGCAATTCCACTTGCATCACACTCCATTATGAATATATTATCAAAACTAGGTAAGAGAAGGATGGGATGGGTAGCCACTTATTTCCTTAGCTTCTCAAAACCTTTCTCTGCTTCAAGAGTCCACATAAACTTAGTATTTAGACCACCCTTGATGGTATCAAGCACTGGTGCACAAATTCCACTAAAATTCTTATAAACTGAGCTAACCCATGAAAGATCCTTACCTCTATCCCTATGTTTTGTGTATGCCAATCTAGAATATCTTCCACCTTGCTTGGGTCCATCTTCAATGACCCTTGGAATACTACAAACCCCAAATACACAAGCTCTTTCTTGAAGAACTCACACTTCTCTAGATTGATGGATAACTTCTCCTCCTGCAACCTTTTGAGTACCATCTCCACATGCTTCAAATTTTCCTCTATTATCTTACTAAAGATGAGTATATCATCTAGATACACTACCACAAATATCCCAGTGAAATCCTTAAGCACTTCATTCATGAGCCTCATGAATGTGCTAGGGGCATTTGAAAGGCCAAATGACATAACTCTCCACTCATACAACCCATCAGTGGTCTTAAAAGCTATCTTCCATTCATCCCCATCTTTGATTCTAATCTGGTGGTAACCACTTTTGAGGTCCAACTTAGTGAAGTACTTTTCCCCTCCAAGACAATCCATCAAATCCTCAATCCTAGGAATAGGGAATCTATATCCAATTGTAATCCTATTAATAGCCTTACAGTCAGTGTAAATTATCCACTTACCACCTTTCTTGGATGCTAAGACCATAGGTATGACACATGGACTGATACTCATCTTGATTAGTCCTTGGTCTAATAGCTCCTGCACTTGTCTAGCCATTTCTAGGTTTTTATCTAGTGTAAGTTTGTATGCTCCCTTATTGGGAAATGAAGCCCCTGGTATGAAATCAATCTGATGAATGATAGCCCTTTTAGGAGGTAATGTTGTTGGTATCCCATCACTGGCTATGTCCTTGAACTTTTCAAGTAACTTCTAGACTTCTTCTGGTATAGGTGCTTGAGTGACCTTTTCCTCTTCTTTGGGTGTCACCACTATGACATGCTCTTCACCTCCTTCTTATTGAAATGTGTTAGGAACTCCTTTCCACTTCTTAACAAGACACTAGGGTTCTTTGATTATGTTTCTTCCTCCTCTAATAGAGACTGTATTTTAAATGTCCTACCATCCTTCTTGAATGAAATGGTGTTCTCTTTTCCATCATATATGGATCCTATGCCATATTTCCATCGCTTGCCCAATAGGAGATGACATGCATCCATAGGCAACACATCACAAGTCAACTTGTCTTTGTATCCTCCAATGAAGAATTCAACCCAAGTCTTCTCATTCACTGGGACACTTTGCTCTTTATTCAACCATGTCACTTTGTATGGATTAGTATGGGGTATCTTCTCTAGCTTAGTCTTCTTCACTACCTCCTCAAAGATGATGTTATCAATAGACCTTGATCCACTATAACTCTACACACATTCCCAAGTATTTTGCATCTCACTCTGAATAAGGCTCTTCTTTGTTTTGGTTCCTCCTTGAATGGTTTCCTGATTGGGACCCTTCTAAACATCAACTTCTCCCCCATTTTTTATTCAATATGACTAATCTTAGGTGACTTGGCACTCGCGGTGTCTTCTTGAACATATCCTATCCTCCTCTATGAGTTAGAAGAAGTTGATTTCTTAGGGAACCTATAAGTAGGATGACCCAACTATCCACAATTATAGCATTTCATACTAGCAAAGTAGGAATTACCTCTACTTACTCCTCTTCCTCGGTTAGAACCCCATTGAGTTCCTCCACCTCTTCCATGACCTCCTCTAGGAGTGCTCTCATTTCCATGCTCTACAAGCTTATAATCTCCTTTTCTTCTCTAATCAGTCCCTCTACCTTCGTATCCTCCTCTATGTCCTCTTTGATCCCTTCCTCTTCCTCTATTCTTGGAAGGGTTATCTTTCCTTCTTCTACTCTTTTCTTCAATCTTTATAGACAATTGATAACATTGATGCAATTTCTGGGGACTAAGAAGAGTCATCTCTTCTTGGATATTACACTTTAATCCATTAAGGTATCTAGCCAACTTAAGGGTTTCATCCTCAAAGAAATTTGATCTCATGCACAAGTTCTGAAATTCCTTTGTGTAGGAATTGACACAAAGATACTTTTGTCTTAAGCTCCGCCTCTTCTTGTGCAATTGGATTTCATAATCATTTGGCATGTATGATTCCTTTAATTTGTTAACCATTCCTTTCCAAGTTGAAATTGGTATCTTGCCTTCTTTTTCTCTCTTTGACTAAATGAACTTCCACCATGTCAAATTAGAGCCTCTAAGCCTTGATTTTGCTACTTTGATCTTCTAATCTTTTGTAACCCAATCACATTCAAAGTGATTTTCCATGCCGTCAATCTAGTCCATAAATAGATCTGCCTCCATATTACCACTAAATAGTGGTATTCCTTCAAGTGCCTTCCCACTCATAGCCTTTAATTCCTTAAAGAAAGAATCCTCTTTCAATATAGGGTCAGGTTCAAGTGTCTTTTCTTTCTCTGCAACCTCTCTACCATTATATTATTTCCCTTCCAATTTATCAGTGACCTCATCAGTCTAGGTCTGCACTGCACTTGGTGCTTGCTTAAGTTGAGCTAGTCTTTCCCTTAATATCTTATTATCTTCCTCATTTTCATCAACCTTCTTGGACAATTCAAAATTAGTCACCATGATTATGGACCCTCTAGACTCACAATCTTACATGCACTAGAAATCCCAAATCTTTTTGGTGCTCTGATACAAATCTAATAGGGAGGTTGGGTGAATCACTCACTGATTCATGCTCTTAGTCTTTCTTGAAAGAATTATAGGGTGTCTTCTCTACACCACTTTCAACCTATAGGATCTTCACCTTCTTAGGATCCCCTAGTTCATTTTTCCAATCCAACTATCATCAAAGTTCCTTCTATCAAGTGAACACTTGATGCAATCTTGCAACACTAGCCATTAGCCCTTAAATCACCTTAAAGGCTTCTAACCTCCAATTTATTGAAATGGTTTTATAGAGGTATGGAGGTGCTTCTAAAGGATTTAATCCATCCTAATAGGGTTATTAGGAATCCATCTAATTCCATTTACATGTCATTTTCATCAAACTTCACAATTACCCCTAAAAGGCTATTAGCCATATTAGGTCCCCTTCTTTGAGAAATCAGGGATTTTCTCTAAATCCTTCCAAAGTAACCCCCAATATTTTCTTAGGATTCCTGGTTCATATGCCCACCCCTTAGGGATTATTGGGGTCTTGGGGTCACAACTGTCCGTACAGTGCCCTAACTAGAAATGAGTGAAATTAAGGTTTTTTAGGCTCTTCCTGGGCCCTCTACAACTTTAGCAAGTTCTCAATAATAAAATGGATTGGTAGAGTCTCTTCCTCTTCACCAAATATTTTTAATACTAATATATTCCTTCTCTAAAAGGATTCTTTTCTCTAAGTGATCACCTCTGCAAATTAAGTGCTCTGCACTGTGGTCTTTTCAAGTCGGGCTCACCTCTGGCTCGCCTAGGGAAAGAATCCAAAAATAGCTTCTTTTCTTTCAAGGGACCCAACTCCTATTATATGTACACACATGGAAACTATTCACTATTCCAGAAGGGCCTTACAATTTGTATAGTGGGAGAATGAGCTAGCACTCCATTCTTTACAAACTACCTGGTACAAACCAGAGACAGTGTAGAACAAAATATTTACAAGAAATTCTTAAAACTAAACTAAATGTCTATCTAATTATGCATAGATTAAATAAAATACTTACCCTACATCATGCATGAGTTATAGATCCAAATCTAATCCATTAAAGTATCTCTACAATGCAAAACCCAAAGAATTACACACACAGTCACATATGTTTTCTTGATTTCAAAAATGTAGTTTGTACAGTAGGCATCCAACCTTGCTACTAGGTCAAAGTTCCCATTATATAGGGGGTGAAGTGGTTATCAATTCCTTAGGGAAGCTCTTGAATGAGTTTTCCAAACTTTCAAATGTTGTTGGAGCAACATTGCAAAATTGCAAAGTTGCAAAATTCAACTTTTGCAACTTTTCCCCATTTCTTGCAAAATATACAAACATGTTTCAATTCTTCACTAAAATTTACCAAAGACTTAATTCAGGGTTGAAACATGAGTCCAACCTATCTGATACCCTACTGACCTCACACTAACATCATTATGACACATGTGCCAATTTTAAGGCTTTACAACTTCTTATCCCTAATTGCACCTTGCCAAAAGTCCTAAGACTCTAAATGAACACAACCTATCCCACCTATTCTGTGGTCAACATTACCTTCAAGAAAGAAAAAAAAAATGCCCTAAGGATCACACATAACTGAGCTAAAATATATTTCTTAGTTTTCCTAGGCAACCTATGGGTGCTCCATCACCTTCTTTAGAGCATCCTCCATCAAAGTACATCTGACATAGTCCATCTTGTTGTAACAACAACTCATCAATAATTGGATTAGTGTTCCTCAATTGTGGCTTGATCTCTTCTAAAAAATTGTTTTCCATGTCAATATCCACACAACAATTCAATTGATTAGGCATGACCATTTCAACCATGACAGAAGAATGAGGCTCTTTGTACAACTTGACCTTAGTTCCATTTATGATAATTGTTGCATATGACAAATCTAGTTGCAATCTTCCTCCCACTATTGTTTCCCATTGTCTAGATACAAGCATACCATAATGAGGTTTTGTGTCTACAAAAACTATGTTTATTCTATAGGTAGCTTTAGGGAATGCAATAATTTTCACTTCAATGTCTTTTAGTGTTCTTATCATGGGAACCTCTCTGTTTTCCATTGCATAACAACTTCCAATAGGAGTATTGACTTGAAGGCCTAATTATTTCATGACATGATATGGCATTATAGTGGCTGTAGCGCCATAATCTATCATGCAATTCTTGACTAGAAAATTATTTATCATCAAAGTAACATAGAAAGGGTCAACTAACAGTGGTTATTGAGTAATCAAATTGCCAAAACAAATATTAGAGAGTTCTTTGATCTTTTCTAGGACTTTTACTTGTTTCTCCTTTTCTTTGACAGATGTAACTTCTCTTTTATCATTTTTCAAGGTAAAGGATACTTCTTCTTGGTTTGACATAGGGACATCTTCTATCCCTCTCAAAAATGCAATTGCAGATTTTTTATGCTCTTTTATTTTTCAGCATCTCCATCAGTGAGATTGAAACTTTCATTTGAGTAAGAGCGTATTTCATGTCAAACATAGGAAATTAAAAAGATACATCACCTATCCTTTTACCTTTCTTGTCTCTATCAATAGACACTTGTTCTTCTACCTTTGTTTCTTCTTTCTCCCTCTGAGTAGAAGAAGATTCGTCCTACTTTGTAGTTTTCTTTTCTTTATTATCTTTTCCATGAGATTCTGCAACATTTTGTGGGGCATCCTCTTTAATGAAAATAGATGAAAGTTTTCCTTGACCATGATCAACTGTTCTATTTCTTAGATTATATGCACCCCTAGTTTGGTTTATTTCTGCTATGGTTAGGGATATTTTCTCTTCATCACTTGGTAATTTAAAATGGGGATGCTCCTTTTCATCACCCACTGCATTGATATTTCTTTGTGATACAATACTAGTCTTATCATTAGAATCATAGATTATTTGCAGCTCATATTCTAAGTACTTACTTCTTCTCCTTCTCACATCTTAAATACGTCCACTATTTTTAGGAGACCAGGGATAAGGCTTCCTTACTGTAAACATATTCACAACAGGATTGTCTTGTTCAAGACCAATCTATTCATTTCCCTCCCCCATTTGATTAGCTAGGCCTTGGGCTACCATAGATTGATAGAAAGAGTGAGGCATGTTGCAAGGAGTACACCAAAGATTATTCTCCAAATATTTTTTTCTATTCCTTTTCAGGGGATCGAGGGTTTCTCTTGTCTTTTGGTTATTCTTGGTTCTCAAGGATTGGCTTACCATCTTTCTAATTGGTTTTGTATGAAATGTCCCTCAGATTAGATTGTTTATCATACCTTTGATACTGGTACTTATTGTCATGAAAACCTTTATCATTCTTATCAATATTAGTAGTAAGATCCTTTACTGTAGTCACCAATTTATCAATCCTATCATCCTCCTTAATAGGTTTGGTTTCTTGTCCTTTCTCTATCTAGATTTTTCCATCCTCTCTTTTCCCTATCTTTCCTAAGGATTTCCAATTACTCTCAATGTCTATTTTTGTTTTATAAGCCTCTCTCAAGGTATGAGGGTTCTCTAAGAAGATGGGACATCTTCCCATCAGCAACATTGAAATAGGTAGTCAAACATACTTTTTCATCTAACCTTAGCACTTGGAATAAATTATTCATAGCATTTTGGAATCTATTGTTAAAATCTAACATTCTCTCATTAGGGAATTTCTTGGTGTTATTAAATTCATTAAAAATGTAACCAAAGTTAACATGTTCTTTGTATTTTTCCCTAAAATATTTAACAAATTCCTCCCAAGATTCTATACTATCATTAGGCATATTTCTAAACCAATCCCTTGCATCTTCTATCAAAGACTGAACCTATCATTATGAAGATTTCTAAACCAATCCCTTGCATCTTCTAACAAAGACTAAGCAAAAATCTTCATAATAAATTCTTCATGTTCTATTTCAAAATCAGTAATTGTATCTGTGAAACATTTTAAATGTTCTTCATAGGTTATGACATTATTTCCTCTAAATATAGGGATTCACTCTCTTACCTCATTAGGGAACATGTTTGGATGACCATGGATTCCATCAAAGAAAAGAGGTCTATATATGTACAAATGAATAAGTCTTATTTGAAAATTTCCCATAGTATTGTTCCCACTTGTGCCTATGAAACCTCCTTGATTTTGAGTGTGCTGAGGGCCTCCTTGCTTTAGACCATAGCTTTGAGCATTCAGACTAGGACCAACACGTTGAACACTTGGACAAGAACCACCTGGTGGATTTTTTTGCTATGTCCTAGTATTAATAGGCATAGAACTACTTGCAGTAGTATTAGTAGTATCATGCAAGAAAGCTATCCTCATTTTCATGTCACCAACAATAGCCTCTAGCTCCATCTTTTCTAGCTTCTTAGCTAGGTCTTCTTTAGCTTTTCTGGCTTGCTCAAGTTCTATTTCAACCTGAGACATTCCTGCAAGGGAAACTTTTTTTGATTTTTCTCATTGATACTAATGCTAATAACCTTTTTCTTATCTTTATCAGAGAAAACTTTATCACTTTTCTTGATCTTGGCATTTTTCTCAATCTCATGTGGGTGCAATTGTCTTATGACAAGTCCTTCTCTTTCAAACTCATCTTTGCTAGAATTTGATCTATTATTTTCAACTTGTTTCCTCAAGGCTTCAAGGTCACCAAAAAAATATATGTTTAGACCTTTAACTTCCTCATTCAAGCTTTTATCCTTAAGCTCATTTCTTCTTGTCTCTACTAAGAATTCTTCCCTGTCAGTTAACAAGTCATACAACTTTTGTTCACACTTTTTTCTTGCATCTACTATCTCTGATTCTTTCTCACATTTATTTCTTCTCAAAGCCATGACCTCTTCTCTTAGTTTATCAAAATTATAAGATGTTGTCTTAGCAAAACATGTCTCTCCTGGTTGTTCTAAATTTTCTTCGGCAGGGAAGAATCCAACATCTATCATCTCTCCATCTCTGAAATGATGAAATGATGTGTCAGCCCTATAAGGACCTAGTGGCCTTGATGGATTTACACTTTCACATGAGGATTACCTTCTCTCAGGGACAAGGGTCTTCATTCTTCCCTTTGACGTATTTGGGAAATTATGATTTGATCCACCTCTCTTGGAAAATTGTCTTCTTCCAGGTGTATGGAACTCTTCTCCTATATCTTTCTCATGATTAGATCTAAAATAAGACCTGGTGTTTCTTTGCTGAATCATTTGTAGATTAGACAAGACTTTTCAATGTTTCAATATGCAAATCACACTGGAATGCATAGAGTTAGAGTCATCACCCACAAAAGGTATGAGATAAAAAATACTTAAACTGGTCAAGAAATGGAACAAAAAATGATTAGTCTCTATAAACTTTGCAAATCCTATTGTTTACACCCACATCTCCCCAGCAGAGTCACCAATTTGTTAGCTCTTTTTCTTGTAGAATCTCAGTATAAAAATTATGCTTGACTCTTAGATTCCCAACTTCTGATTCATACAAGTAAAAGTCTAATTGATGAGGATTTATCCTCCTTCTTTAAGCTCCACAGACTCAAGTGAGTGTACCTTTCATAGTTTACTTTTTCTCAGTATGTTTAATAGTGGATTAAGGGCTACACTAATTTGTCTCTTTCCTTTTACTGCAAAAATGGATAGCACATCTTGCAAATGAACAAAACCAATCTTAGGTAGAGCTTAAAAGCTAGAACATGAACTTGACAAGAGAAAATAATAGTGAAACAAGGATTCTCATCCTTCTTCTTTTTAGAGTTCTAGACTTAGGAAGGCTAACCTAATGATTCTTTCTTCAAGGAATCAAAAAAATGAATTGTATTCTTCAATACATTTGATTAAGCATATATTCTCTTAATAACATAGATGTAAATTATTGTTTAGATTTAAGATTGATGATGATAACTACTTATCAAAACGTAGACCAGTGCCTAATCTAGGGAAAAGAGTCAATTGATATATGCATTAACAGAAATTAATTAATTAAAACACATATGAAACTTAGATGGATTTCCTTACAAACCACCTTCTCATCCCCACACCCATTTATCATATTCCTACACAAATATCTAGCCCTCTGGAACTACTCATAAGATTTACTCCCTCCTTGAAAGAAACTCACAAATATTCACACAGTTACCTTATAACTAGTACATTTAAATGCCTTCAGATTAAACATACAAGAGAATAAAAATAAACACAAGAAGACATCATTGATGTGAAATAGGAAACTCCACTATATTTTATTATTATACTTATTATTTAATACATTTAGAGAGACATAAATATTGAGAACTAGAAAAAATTAGAACTCTACCTCGCAGTTGTGAATTCACCATCGTTTACAATATCTTACAACTTGCTATATATAGAGAAAACTAGCCATATTGGAATCCTTAAAGAGAAAGGATGCAACAAGATTCGGTTGGCTAGGTTAAACCTAAAAATTACACCTTAGACAAAATTACAGTTGCATATTCAGTCAGTGGAGAAAAAAACTTGAGTAGCTGATTTGAAATGATTCCAAATCTTTGCCAGTTGGCACCTTTGTCCACAGATATTCTTGGTAACCTCTTAAGTTTTTTATGAGACCTAGTGACCACCAATATAGGATAACTTACACTAGTCTTGTTGATGATTACCCTCCCTGTGCTCATTAATCAGGTGCCAGTTCCACTTTACTCCTCATCCATCACATCCAAGTTAATAGTTGCTAGTTTCTTTTTCTTGGGCTTGGTGATGTTTTCCCACTGTGTAACTTCAACCTCTAAAGGCTAATTAAAAGTTTTTATAATCTGTAACTGTTCTTTTTTCCTTTCCCATTTGACATCAGTTATAACCTTGATATCTATAACAAACTTTACAAAGTTTGTCTTTTCTATAAAAGCTTCATCAAAGGTTTTATTAAATCTATCCATGTCTAGGACACTGCCATCTTTTAGGAATGTCTCTTTACTAGGAACTAGAGTATCAAACTCATTCCTCCATTCTTCTATTGACTTTATCTTATCATCTTCTCCCTTGACTAGAGGAATAAACCTGTTAAAATCTTGGCCAAACATACTGACCCTTGTCTGAATTTGATTGGCCTTGCCCTTGAAGAATGACAATGTCATGCCAACATTCTCAATAATTTATCCTACTTGACAAGCAATCTCTAGGAGATTTGTCCTATGTGGCTGCATTGCTTCTATTCTCTAAAAAAGTGATCCCCTGCCTAACCACGTGCCAAAGTATAGATCCAAAGTATCAATGTGGCTTTTCACCTTTGCTTCTAGGCCATGTAACTTCCTATAGGCCTTGTGTACCAGGTCCACTTTTCCCTTCAAGATATCTATCCTATGCTGCAAGATTTTCAATAAGGCATTTAAGGCCAATTCATTCTTTTTTGGGCCTAGTTTCTCTTTTTCTAGTGGGAAATCTTCTATAGTCTCTATTTGAATAGACACAACTTCATTTGGTGGAGTGGGGAGAGCTTTGGGAGCCTCTTCTATGTTATTTTTTAGTACCTCCACTTGCCCTTGTAGTGACTTGATTTGAATCAAGAATCTTTCCCTAACCTTTATCATAGAAACAAAGTCATCAAATAATTTTGTATACCTTGTAGAGAGTTTCTCTATCTTTTCTTGATTCAAGTTGGTGAAGTGGGACAAAACCTGGGATATCTCTAAATCAGTAGTATTCAGCATTGTCTAGATGATCTTATCCCTATCCATCTTCTCTTCTACACTGACCAAGGAAGGATTTTGTGTCCTATGTGCCAGAGACCACATGACTAGTGTCTGAGATCTTGGATCATATCCACATCCCCTGATCATCTCCCCAATTTATGTTTCAGAGGACAAGATAGAATTTGGTTTCTTTTTGATTTGATCAATGATGAAAGCATAGGCCGAATCCCACCCAGGCACAAGCAACATCCCATTGGATTTAACTAATTATCTTGCCTCTTCTAGGGTTATTATCTCATTCTCACGATCATGTGTAGGATAATCATGAGTAGGTCTATAGGTAGCTTCTCAATATGCCCATCTATGCCTAGAACCATACAAAATCCTTAGGCTATATACTTTATATAAAAATAGAGGTCTTTAAGCTCATAGGGTGCATCCTTTCAAGTAGGAAATGAGGCCACATAATTCCTATTTGACCTTGGCACATGAATCTAGACCAATTTACTAACAATGTTGACCTCTCTAGTGTATCTGGCCTGCAATTTCTTTAGGTCAATCTCTATAGTAGAAGCATGGAAAATTAAAAAGGCTTTAATGAAAGATTCTCTATCTAAGGTTACTAAGCATGTTTAATCTCCTTTCCTTATTATTTTGGAAGTAGAGTCATATCTTACAGTTAGGGTTATCAATAAGTCAACATCTACAAATACATTTGGGACAATCATCTTTGCCAGACCTAATGTCCAAGGGTTTGAAATAGGAATTGGTATATCCATGTTAATATAGAAATAATTAAATAAATGAAATCAAGAGCACCTAGGAGTGATGGGATATCTACAATTTGACATAGCATCAGAAAAGAATTCATCATCTACCTTTTTATCTTGGTTCATTCCTGGTAGCAGAGCAACGAACTCATCGGAGAAGTTCATATTCCCTTTCTAGTCATCCTCAAAATCTTTACTTCCTCCACTAGTCAGACCTTGCTTGGTCCATCTTGACTTGTCTTCATTGATTCTTCTGAACAATTATCCTCTTAGACACAAGTTTCTTCCCACAATTGCTGCGAAACTTAAGCAGTTTCTTCACAATTTCCTCTGCAAACTGATGCAATTTATCTACTCTATACTCTGAAAACTTTGGTAATTATAAATGTAAAAAGGTTGTGTCTATTTATCATTTAAAATTGAATGCACTAGTATAGTCAAGAACTTGGAAACCATTTCTTAATCACTTTCGCAATAACTCTATGGGTCTTGACATCAATTCTTTCCTAGCTGTGGCACTTGAAGTTGACAGGAAATAAAATTTGAATAGACTAGTTGGAGTAGTCATGAGTACTTTTTTTAGTATTAAAACCTTATTATAAGAAAAAAGGCTCAACATGCTATCTGATTGGCTATTTTTTCTTTCTTTTTCATAGCTCAGTAGATTACTTGTACTCTGTCAGGATCTTTTGTCTTTATTAACTTTTGCTTTTCATAATATTTCCTTGAGATGGCATGAGAAAAAATCCTTAAGATCTTACCAAAATTAGACCATAGTTTATCTAGAGATTACGTGACTTCTTTATCTCCAAGTCATCAAGAGTTTTCTTTGACTCAGGTTACATTATGAGATCTAGTGCCAGCCACACAATCTTCTTCTTGATCAATGATTATCTTTAAGGGGCTAGATGATTTTATTAACCCTTATTCTGTTCTGACATTACACCCTGGTCAATCATTTTAACTTTACCCCACCTTTGGTTTGTACACACAAAATAGTGCACTTCTATGAATCCTTACATGCAAGGAAACTCAAGAATGAGCCCTCACAAATCGATCCATAGCTCTCTATGCATGGAGTTGCAAGATTTGTAAAAATTTCTCTCAGCTAGAGCTATAAACTCATGACCTTGCCAATAAACCACACAATGAGAGATTCAGAATGAAGACAAGGGCAAGAATGCCAATATCTCCAATGAACCAAATGTATGCAATGCAATGCAAGCTAGATGATAATGCAAACTAGTCTATGAAAATGAAAGTACAATGCAACTAATCTATGAAAGGAAAGAACAAGTGTTACCAAGCCTTCCTCTTTAGACTATGTGAGATTATTCTATTGCATAAAGGGAAACTAAGCTAATATGCAACTAAGAAAGGAAATATGCAACTACAATGAAATGCAATAACAAGTCTTCAAAGCTTGGATGTGGAATGTCTTCAAAAAGCTCCAAATGACCTAGAAAACTTGCAGCATA
>MU224021.1:859370-879611 GCA_018584345.1 Thuja plicata | reverse complement strand
TTAATTATTATTTATAACATTTATTTAATATATTCATTGTAATATATATTATAATATTATAATAGATGTTATTTAATTAATGATTAATTGGTATTGTAATAATGTATATATTATTACAATATATATTATAATGTATAGTATTAATTATATTGTACTGATAATATATATATTAAAAATAATAGAAGTTTAAAATAACAATAGATTTCAATAATCGGGGATTCCCTTAAAAAATTGAAAATTAGCAAGGATGGGGAGCGAAAATTGGCAGAAGGTAAGTCGAAGGTCTGTCAAGCAGCAATCTATGAGGAGAGATGTTGAAGATGCTCGGCTAGGTTTTCATCATCAAACCCACAGTGTTCGAAGGGATACAAATGATTTTTCCGTTAAGGATTCGGCATCACGACACAGAGAAGGATATTCTGAGAATTATGATGTTGATTTTCCTAAGTTAGGGTTTTGAAGAAGTGTGAATGGAGTTTTTCCTCAGGGTTCATGGGGCACGAGAGATGTTTCCTCTCAGGGTACGGCTTTGCGACCAAATGTGAAATATGGTGGAAAAAATGGAGATTATGTTTTGCAGGTAGGGTTTTAGGATGCTTGCAAGAAAGCCAAGGTGGTTCCTTCCAGCCCTAGGCATCGCATTGAAAAGCATGGTTTTCTCGAAATGGAATCCCTCAATTTGGAAGTTTTGAAAATAGAGGGTTTTTTAATAAGGGCTTTCCGACGTCATCTTCTTCCCATCAATTTCATCTTCGACCCTCTTTTGATATCTATTCTAGTCCTATTTTGCCGATGTCCATTTCTGATGATAAGGGCAATATCATTGGCAATTTTGATCTGAAAGCCCCTTCCTTTGTTTCTTGGCCCAATTCATTACTTTTTTAGCCTCCTCCTTTTGTTTCTTCACCGAACAACATTCCTCTTCATGCACGCCCGTCTCCTCTGCCCAAACACTCCTCGCATCCTAGGGTTTCTTCTCCTAAAAATCAATTTTATAAGTCACAACTGATATTGCCTCATGCTAAGGGTTCAGTGCCTCAGGGGAATCTCCGACAGGCAGGTAGGTCTTCTCCCAATCATCAAAAAATTCCTACAGATTAGGTAAGTAATTCAGCTCCAGTTGTTTTTTTACAAGATGGTTTGCTAGAGTCACAAATTTCACACATGCAGCAATTTTCACTTATGGGTAAAATCTGTTCATTTATCTCAATATCGGGTTTTCAAAGTTGGGCTTTTCACAATTGGAAAGGACTGTGTGATTTATTTTACATGGATCATGGTGCAAATTTTTTTGTTGCTATTTTCTCATCGTCTACTTCTAGAAATGAAGTTCTTAGTCCTATATTTTTGTTTTGTGAGGGTTTGGGTATTTATGTGACTTCTTGGAGCCCTAATTTTAAAATGGACAATTCGGTTTGTGCTATGATTCCGTTCTAGACAGAAATGCCAGCTTTGCCTATTGAATACAGAGATCCTGATATTGTTGAAGTTATTGCAAATAAAGTTGGATCCTTTATTAGACATGATTTACTACCTTTTGAACAATTACATAGATCTATTCATGTTTGTTTTTTACTGGATTCCACTAAACCTTTTCCTAAAGGTATTGAGTTGCAGTCTAAATGGGGCTCTTGGCATTAGCACTTTGTTATTCAAGATGCTAGGATGGTGCTTCTTTATGCCAATTTATTGGGTCATTTCATGAACCAGTGTAAGGATCCTAATAGTTCAAAATTGGTTGTATGTGAGGATCATACTACTTTTCCAGGACAATGTTTAAAGGTGTCACATAAGGCAATCATGAATAATGTTGTTGCAAATAATCTGGAAAAGATAGTGGTTCTGAATGTTGAACCTGTTACTTATTCCCATAATGTGAATAAAGAACCAGTATCAAATCAACAGATAGTATCTCTTCAACAACCTTATTCTATGTCTTTTGATGACATATACTCTTTTTTTAGCATGCTAAGATGGTATCTTCCAATTATTTCTTCTATTTATAATGCTGTGGATTTCTCAAAAGTGTTGATGCTTCCAAAATCTTTATCAAATTTCAAAAACCATCAGAAGGATGTAGATCCTTCACTGATGGAGGCTATTGTTAATAAACTAATGTTTTCGGCAGAGCCTCTTAAATTTTGAAAACTAACTTTGGATCATACTAAAATTTTGAACAAAGAAATCATGTTTGCACCATTTGATAATTCTACCATGTTTCTAGATTGTCAAGAGAGTCGTGAAGATTCCATAATGGATTTTCATGGTTTGGTAAATCATGATGATTTTAATGATACTTCTAAGTTGTCTTTAGAAGCTTTTCAGTCTAATAATATAGAGGATTGTTCTGTGTCCCTGGATTCTATTCCATCTTCTCTAGTTAAATCATCTATTATTCAGACCCCTCTTTCCCCAAAGATGAATGCACAAACACCTAAAAAGAAAGGAAGAAAATCAAAATCAGTTAAAACCTTGGAGGAAATTGAGATTGGTGTTCAGTCTACTTTAGATAAAAAAATTTCTTCTTCAAAAAGATGCTTGACAAGGAGAACTAAATGTTCTCCTTGTCCATAATGTGAATCCTCTCATGGAATGTCAAGGGCATTAATGCTCCTGAAAAGAGAAATAGAATTAAGCAAAGGCTTAATTCTTCTCAGAGTGATATTATCTTGATTTAGGAAACCAAGTTGTCTTTAGATAATTTCAAATCTTCAGTTCAGAAATGGAATATGTGGGAATCTTCCTCTGTTCCACCAAATGGAGCATCAGAAGGTTTGGCAGTATTATGGAATCCTAAATCTTTTTTGGTATTCCCCCTTCAGTCAGATACTAACTGGTAGCTATTGAGTGTTAAGCATTTCTCTTTGTCCTTCCTTATTATTAATATTTATTGTCCCACATCTTCCTCTGCAAAACTGCTTCTTTGGCAGTCTCTGACTAATGTTCTCCAACAATTTCCTTCCTCCAAGTTTCTTCTTGCTAGGGATTTTAATGCTACTCTGAGTCCAAATGATAAAAAGGGAGGAATTATTACTCCTAATCGAGTGATTTTTTATTTTAAAAACTTTTTGTTGGATAATGATCTTCATGATATTACACCTTCAAATGGTCATTTCACTTGGACAAATCGTAGATCAGGTTTCCTCCAGATTGTGGTTAGATTGGATAGGTTTTTGGTTTCTCATCTTTGGAAATTGGAAAATTTTAGCTTATCATCGAAAATCTTGTCTTTTTCAGGTTCAAATCATTTTCCGATCCAATTGCATATCCAAACACCTGATGCATCTTTGTCTTATATTCGAAAGTCTTCTTTTAAATTTGAAGCACATTGGTTCAAGCATCCTCTTTTTCATTCTCTTTTGAAGCATTGGTGGCAATCTGCACCTCTTGAAAGTGGGACTAAAATGTTTCAATTTTTTTAAAAAATGCAGTTTGTTAAAAATCTTATTAAGGCTTGGAATATCAATGTTTTAAAAAATATTTTTGAAGAAAAACATAAGGTAGAAAAAGAGTTGTCTGAAATTAATTAGCATATTATCCTTAATGGATTAGAATAACAATCTTATGAGTTACAAAAGGCTCTTCAGGATGAATGGTCTAAATTATGTGCTAGAGAGGAAGAGTACTGGAGACAAAAGTCTCGAGAATTGTGGTTGCAATCTAGAGATCAAAACACTAAATTTTTTCATGCATCTACTAAGCATAAGAAAGCAGAAAAATCAATTTTTTCAATAAAAGATGATCAGGGAAATACTTTTTCTGATATAAAAGATATAGAATAGCAAGGAGTAAGATTTTTTTCAAATTTATTAGCTCCTTCTAGAACTTCAGTACCTAATGTTGATATGGGTAATTTCAATGAAGTTCTCTATCGTATTCCATCCATCATTTCTCCAGAGGACAATATGTTTTTAATGGCCCCCTTTACCCTATTAGAAGTAAGAAAAGTAGTATTTTCTTTGGCTTCAGACAAGGCTCCTGGGCCAGATGGATTTCCTGGCCTTTTCTTCTAGAAAGCTTGGGATGTTATAGGTTTTGACTTATTAGCGGCTCTAGAAGAATCCAAGAAAATTCAACCATGTTTAAATGTTTTAACACTACTAATATAGTGCTCATTCCCAAAATTAATGATCCTCAAACTTTTGCAGATTTTTGCCCAATTTCTCTTTGTAACACTATTTATAAAATTATTACTAAAGCCATTTATCTTCATCTTCAACATATTATTCCAAGAATCATTTCCCGTGAGCAGGGAGGTTTTGTGCCTAGCAGAGATACAACAAATGGGGCCATTTTGGCTCATGAAACAATGCATTCAATAAAGTCTCATTCTATTCCTTCTTTTGTTGTCAAGTTGGATATGATGAAGACATATGATAGAGTGAATTGGTCTTTTCTTCTAGAAGTTTTATCAAGATTTGGTTTTTCAAAGAAATGGTGTAAATGGATTAAGGCTTGTTTATCTGGTGCTCATTTTTTGGTCTTAATTAATGGTTCACCTGTGGGTTTTTTTCCATCTTCTCAGGGTATAAGACAGGGTGATTCGTTATCTCCCTTTTTGTTTATAATAATGGCTGAAGCTCTTAGTCGGGCTATCAATGCATCTCATGCTTCAAATCTTTAGCAAGGTATTCATGTTCCAAATACCTCCATTTCGGTTACACACTCTTTTTTTCTGATGACACATTAATTTTTGGTAAGGCTTCCATTAATGAGGCAAATCAAATCAAGAAAGTCCTGGATATTTATTGTGTAGCATCTGGACAAAAATTCAATATTCAAAAATCAAAGACTTATATTTTTAATGTGAAACAACCATTAGCTCAAAGGATTGTTGATACTCTTGGATTTCCTATGGATGAACTTCCTTCTTCTTACCTAAGAGTTCCTTTTTTATGGGGTCCAATAAGCCATTATATTGGCAATCGGTAATTGCTTGTATTAAGTCAAGGGTTTTAGCATGGAAGGCAAAGTGGCTTTCATTATCTGAGAGAATTTTGTTAATCAAAATTGTGCTATCATCTATTCCTAACTATTATTTTTCAGTCCTTCAAGCGCCAAAATCAATAATAAATCAAATTAATAAACTAATTAGGGATTTCCTTTGGACTGCAAATATGACAGGTGAAAAGAAAATTCCACTTGTATCACTTTCAGATATGTCTTCTTCTTTAACTTCTGGGGGTGTGGGTCTTCATAATTTGGTGTCTCGTAATTTAGCCTTTGGAGGAAAGTTGGTATGGAAAATGTTCTCTCAACCTGATATTAAATGGTGTCAGCTAATGCAAGAAAAATATCTTGATAACTTAGACCCTTCTAGAGATCTTTCTGTTCTTGATCCTCTGAAAGGTTCATCTATTTGGAATTTTATGATGAAAGCTAGACCTATCATTACCTTTGCTATTTCTTGGGAGGTGAATAATGGTGAGTCAATTAATTTTTGGCTTGATTCATGGAATGGTCTGCCCCCTTTAAGTACCATCCCAATTTTTGCAAGCTTTTGGGAATTGGCCTCTTCTTTGTGGGGTTTTAATTTTCTGTCATATGTATCTGCAATTTCAATTCACTCAGGGCTAGTGTCTTGGATTGAATTTTCTCTTCTTCTGATTCCTTCTCAGGATGCCACTAGTGCAAATCAGTTTCTATCTTCTCAAGTTATTTTACTTTCAAAATCTCCTGATCGTCTTTTTTGGACTGCATCTTTAGATGGTAATTATTTGGTTAAGTTAGGGTATGACAGTATTTAGGTTAATTAAAATATTAGACCAAGACATAGGGCCTTTATTTTTTGTTGGCACAAGTTAGTTCTTCCTAAAGCTGGTTTTTTTTCTTGGCTTGTCTTGAAAAATTGAGTCCTCATAGGTGATAGATTAGCTATAGATTAAATATTATGAACAATTTCTCGTGTTTTATGTAACCAACAACAAGAATCTATGGATCATCTCTTTCTTAATTGTCCTTTTTCTCAAGAATGTTGGATGTTTGTGTTAAATATGTTCAATTGTCCTATGCCACTCCCTATGATTGTTTGGGACTTATTTCAGTCTTGGCCTTGCTTGTTTACTAAATCCATGTTTGCTTCCATTTGGATTTGTTCTCCTTCTCAAGTAATTTGGGCCAATTGGTGGGAGAGAAATAAAAGGATCTTTTGTAATTCCCCATCTAATATTGAGGCTATTATTAAAAGACTTAAGCTTTGTATTGTGGAAGTTACTAATGCATATACTCAAAAATTTAATGGGAATCGGGGATTTTCTTCTTGGGATAACTTTATTGCCAAGATTTGGCAAGGTTTAGATTTCCCCATTCTTCCTTTCCCTATATGTTCTAAAGATAACAATAAATTAAGATCTTCAATTAGATGGTCTCCTCCCCAAAATGGATTTGTAAAGTTAAACTTTGATGGAGCTTCTAAAGGTATTCCAGGTAAGTCAGGAATTGGTTTTGTTCTTCGTGATCATTTGGGAGGAGTTATTTATTTTGAGGCTTTCCCCATTCCTTCAGGCACTAATAATCTGGCTGAAGCCTATGCACTTCTTTATGGATTATCTACTACCAAAAAGCTTAATATTAATTATCTACATGTTGAAGGTGACTCCTCAGTTATTATTAATGCATGTATTAAGAGAGTCACCTTTTTGAGACATATACATTATGTTCTATCTAAACTATGGCCTCTTTTAGATTCATTTTTGGATTTTTTTATAACCCACACTTTTAGAGAAGGGAATTTTTTGGCAGATTTGTTATCCAATTATGGTGTGAATGATTCCAATATTACTTATCCCTCTCCTCTCATTTCTTCACATTCTCATCCCTCTATTTTTAATTTAATGTATAGTGAATCCTCCTTTTCGTAACCCTTTGCTCCCTGTTTGGTTACCTCCTCATTGCAAAGATTGTTTTATAAAAAATATTGGGTGGCATACCTTATGTCATCATGTTTCTTTATGGCTTGTCATCTTATGATGATTTGACTTTATATGCTTTATTACTTCTTATCAGCATATCTTGGTACATATCTTCCCTTCATGTGAGCTCTGCATGATTTTTATTTACATGAGATCATATTCTTCAACTTGGTAAGGATATTGTTGAGCATTGATGAATAATTATTGTATATTGATGAATTTAGGCCTCTAAATCTTCGGTCATGGTCTTTGCTTGTGGCTATTGAAAAACTGGTCTATTCGACCACACTTCCTGCATGAGAATAGCTTGCTTCTTACAGTCCAAAATTACAAATTTTGGTCTCAAGATGCTCATGTTGGAAGTGTGTTCCCGAGACATCTTCTGGTCAATTCTGATAAAGGAAAGGCTTTTGCAAAAGTCTATGCTTTACTTGCTCTGTTGGCACATTTTCGTTCCATGAATTTGGTTTCAGTTTCTTCTGAGATGAATGTTACCACAAATGTGGGTAATTTGGCTACCTTGGAGGTTCCTTCATGTTCATTGGCTCCATTATCTGTGGGTTTGAGTTCTTCTCCAGGATGATTATCAGCTTCTCCATCTGCATTGCTGGTTTCTTCACCACGTGCTTTGGGGGATTCTTTGACATCCCAAGCTGATATTTTTTGGAACTCTTTGTTCCTTTCTCCTCCATCTCAGTCTGGTTTTGGTTTACATGATTAATATCTTGCTAACTGGTTTCTTTGTGGAATATATATATGTTAGTTGGGATACCTCCGATCATGGTTTTTTAGGGGGATGGTTTTTTATGGTTTTTGCAGGCTCTTCCTCTTTCAGATCGTGGTTTTCACATATTTCTTAAGCTTGTCCACTCTAGACTTTTTTGACTTTTTCTCATGGGTATTCTATTGATAACAATATCAAATATGGCTTATGCCTTACTGTAATTATCTAAATGACATTTAGATTATGTCTTTGTGGGTGGGGAGGGTTTCTTATATGCAAATTATGTAATTTGGCCTTTACTAAGGCGGGATCTTTTGTAAAGGGTTTTTTCATATTGTATCAAAAACTTCTATGCAGATTTATTCTGCCTTTTGGGTGGGGAGAATTTTTGTAATTAAATTGGTCATACTTGACCTCTCGGGAATTGGGTAGTTGATGGACTCTTATTTGAGCATATTTTTTCTCTTTTTGTAAAGGTACGGGTAACGAACGAAGTTTTCTTTACTGGTTCTTTCTCTGGGAGCCCTTTGAACCAGATTTATATAATATAAATAAAAAATTTTGCCAAAAAAAAAAAAATATATTGTTAATAATACGCATCATAATATCATATTGATTAGAAAATGTATTACTCTAGGGACATCGCTCATTATTGCTATGTCTTTATTAATATTAAATGATACTAGTTATTTATGTTGACTAATAATATTATTGTTTGACTATATGGTGATTTATATTATTAATATTAATTATTTATTGATTAATTATTAATTGATTGACCATATCTAGATGAATATTATTAATATTGTATGGATTGATTAACAATATTGATCAATATATGGGTTAACAATATATTATTAATTAATTATATTAATCAATTATAAGTTTAATTAATAATATATTTCTTTTAATAATAAGTTTAAATCTTTAATTAAAAATTATTCAATTATATATCAATTTTATTTGTATTATTATAATATTATAATATTATGATTTATTAAATTCATATTTGTAAAGGGGACATTACAGTCCACCCTTCCCAAAATTGCTTGTCCTCAAGAAATTATAGATTCTCCTCATTATGATGTGACATTTAACATATACACAGTATATACTTCATACACACCTTGTTATATTCTTTTCTATTCACATAAATGATCTTTTAATTATTATTCACCCCACAGGATGGCTAGATCATGCTCTGATAGCACTGTAATGTCCCCAGTATTCCGGGTTCATTTTTTTAAAGGTAAACCTACAAAAGAGATATTAGCAAGAATAATTTGAAGATAAATATATACAAAGAAAATTAATTAACTAGCTATCTACCCCATTACTAACCCCTCCAAAAGAAAGTCTACCAGGTCGGGCTCATAACCTTAATGAGGACCCTTTTGTTCCTCTGATTAAATCTTGCCATCATCCTCTGGAGCGAAGTCTGCCAAGTCAGGCTCATGACCTTAATAAGGATCTTCTATAATCCTTTGGCCTGATCTTGCTGTCGTCCACTGGAGTGCAACACTCAGGGCACTAGGCTAACTATTATTTGGTTCATTCCTCTTCTTGGAAGAGCATCCTCTATCCAAGGCTATAGGCTGGTCAATAAATGACCCATTCCTCTTCTTGGTAGGGGTTGTCCCTATCCAAGACACACTTTGCATATGCATTAGTCATCAGTGTACACTGGCACAATGGGGTCTTGATCCCCCTTTAATTTTCAATGTTTAATGGAATTTCTAGTTCCAATTCTCTTTCCTAATTCAACATAAGGTTCATCATCAATTAGTTCATTATATTATTCTTTACACTGATTACATTTATAAATCTAAAATAACTTATTCCTTAAATATGTATATATATACTTACAATGTTGTTTACCTGCAATTCCGATTTCCTTGTAATATATTCATTGTAATATATATTATAATAGATGTTATTTAATTAATGATTAATTGGTATTGTAATAATGTATATATTATTACAATATATATTATAATGTATATTATTAACTATATTGTACTGATAATATATATTAAAAATATATTGTTAATAATACGCATCATAATATCCTATTGATTAGAAAATGTGTTACTCTAGGGACATCGCACATTATTGCTATGTCTTTATTAATAATAAATGATACTAGTTATTTGTTTTGATTAATAATATTATTGTTTGACTATATGTTGAATTATATTATTAATATTAATATTAATTATTTATTGATTAATATTATAATGATTAATTATTATTATTATTTTTTATCGGTAATAGTAGGGTATTTTATTGATGTCAAAATGTGATATTTACATTTCAAGTGTGACAGGCTACTGGTCAATGAACAGAATATTCTATGCTAGAAAATAGCAAAAAAAACCTAAAAAGGATGCATATTCTTTGCATCTATCACCTTAAAGCTATCAGCCTTAGTTTTTTTTTTCTGCCTATTTCATTACAACATTTACATTCATATATTCTTTGTAGAGCCTCCTCTTGGGCCAGAGTCCTTTTACAAACCCATAGGTAGATTAGGGATAGAGTCGTTGTTGCCTATTCAGAAAGAGAGATTTCTTTCCCAACTTCCCTTGCTGGGTTTCATGTTACAAAAACTTAACAAAATCATATATTATTTTGATCTTACGGCCACCTTACTTACTTCCTTGCCTGGATTCATCACCCTTAGTGCATGCGGTTTGCATTTCTCACCGTTCTTCTTCTTCGGAGAACTTGCACATTCAAAGCCACAATAGGATCATCGGGTGGTGGTGGGTGCTCCTTGATTGCAAATTTGATGGTTTCCCATCCTATAAATCTATCATGTGGTAATTTTCTTTGTTTATTCCCAACATTCACCTGATAAGTGGAATGATGCCTGGCACTCTCTCCTGGTCCTCATCTATTATTCCTTCAGTACAAGCGCCCATGCCAACAACATGGAGGGGATGTCAACATTCAAGCGTCCTCTATGGGTGGCTGTGATGAACTCCAAACTTAGTGTTTCCATCACTGCATCTTCTAAATCCTTGGATGACCACTTCATGAGCTTGCAAACCTGGTTGACCTTAATTTTTCCAAAGAAACCTTTTTTCTATTTATACTTCCCTGGTTTCAATGTAAAAGTCACCTCCATCTTTTTAAGCTCCAGACCTGTGTTCAAAAAACCTTGCAATATTGTCAGTTTCACAAAAAATGTAGAGAAAGATCCTTCATTTAAAGGGTAATAGGAGGATTTTGATCTTTGTGAAAATCCCCGTCGATTGATTTGGAAAAAATGATAGATTTAATTTCTGATATTTCCATCCCATCAACGTCCCGTTTCCAAAAGAATTCCTGTCCTTCCACCCGTGGCTTGTCCTTTTGATGATTGCTTGTGCACGGATCAAGGTTTGAAGCACGCATATCGGGAATTTCCTTTGTATTTTCTTGTTAATATGATGTCACTCCTGCACTTATTAGGGGATGGACATAAATTCCCTTTATTTCCGCCACTAATTTAATTGATGTTTTTCCTGAATTGTATTAATGTCCTATCATTTCAATAACAAATATGGGCTTTCTGTCCTATTGATCATGAAGGAATATGATCACCCCGTGTCCTCCTTCTACATTTATAGTTCCTAGTGGCATTGGTTGTAGCCCAGGTTACATCATTTGGCATTCCTTACTCTACCTCAGCTAGAGTGATGTCAGTAAAAGTTTTGAAATGATTATTTCCTTCTATTGCAAAATTGGCTAACCAATTTGATAAACAATCCACCTCTATGTTTCCTATTCTTTTTACATGTGAAATTTTAAATTTCTCATAGCCGTTGAGAAGTGATTTTATGTGTTTTACAAAGGGATGGAGGTGCCAAGCCCATATGTGTCCTTTTTGAATGGCTCCAATGATGACAGCCGAATCTCCCTCAAGATGGATATTTTTAACCCCTAGCTTAAGTCCCATTTTAACTCCAAGCATAGCTGCCTTCACTTCTGCTAGATTATTGGTTCCTTCTAGAATATTTTTTGCTTCAAAGGCTAATAAGTTTCCCTACCAGTCTCTTTCTATAGCTCCAATGCCAGATACTCTGGGGTTGCCTCTAGAGGCCCCATCAAATTTTATTTTGCACCAATCCTTGTCACGTGGTTCCCATTTAACACCTACCTTTTTCTTATGGTCTTTATGTTGTGAGAAGTTTCTCCAAGATCAAATTTTGATGCTAGGCCAACTAACCTGAATCCTTGATTCCCATTGAGTGTAGGGTCACTTCATAGATTTGTTGTTTGTTGCTGTAGTTACAATTTCTTCTATTGAGGTGTTTATTCTACTTTTGAGCTTAGTTAAGGTCTCTTTTTTGTCTCTGAAAACTCTACAATTCCTTTCTTTGCAAACTTCCCATAGTAGGGCTGAGGGTGAAATGTCTTAGATTGAATCAATTCTAGACCACCCCAGAGCACTAGGCCACCCCAGTAAAGTCCCAGAGAGAGTATTGTGAAGAGGTCCCTGCCAACCTAGTTTCTGTTGTGTCATTTTCCAACAAGACTGTGCTATTTTACAATTGAGCAGGAGGTGATCAACATCCTCTTCTACCTCACCACACATTATACATTTTGTGGGTCCCATGAAGCCAAGCTTTTTCCTTCACTCCCCTGTGAGTATTCTGCCTCTAGATGCAAGCCATGTGAAGACCCCCACTTTGGGAAGGCAATGTTTGTTTCAGCATAGCCTCGACGACCATTGTTCTTCCCTATCCTATTTTTCCAAAAGATAATATCCCAATTTCACTGAGTATTCTCCCCTTTTTGATGCACACCAAATCACTCTATTTGTTTCAGAGGTAATGAGGATTTTCCTCTCTTTCAAAATTCCAATCATTATGTCTTTCTGCTGTTCTGATAACTGCTCATGGTTGACTGACTTCCACTACCATTCTCTATCATGTGCTTCTACTTTTGGTTCAATATAATCTTCTATATGTTCCCCCCAGGCTCGAATGAAATAGTTTCTTAGATCATGGAAGTCACCATTATTTTTAAGTGCTGGGAGTCCATTCCACGAATCATCCCAAAACTTTGCTGATTTCCCATTACCAACATTCCATGAGATATGGTCCGTGATTATCTTCCTGCACTAAGTGATAAATTTCCACATTGAAGATCCTCAGGGGGTGTTACTAATTGTGAGTATGCGGTTATCAGTTGAATTATCTAGTTTCTGGTGAATCTCCCATATTAATTTTGCCCCCAATGCAATATTCATAAGTTGCCAATTTCTGATTCCTGCTCCTCCAAGTTTTTTGGGTTTTCATACTTTATCCCATTCTAATAATGGTATTTTGTCTTCCTGTGATGATCCATTCCAGAAAAAATTCCACATGCCTTGACTAATTTTGTTTAGGATATTGGCTGGAATCCTTAAACAAAACATTGGGAAAATTGGCATTGCAGAAATTACTGATTTTAGCATTAGGATCCTACTAGCTGATGAGAGCCACTTCCCCTTCCAGCTCGCCATATTTATTGAGATAGCTGAAGTTAAATCATACTAAATCTCCACCTTTCCTACACCTTCAAAAAGAGGGATCCCAAGATATTTGGATGGGAGGGTTCCTTTCCTCATCCCCAGGATCTTACATATATCTCTCTATCACTGGGGGGGTGTTAAAAAAATATATTTTTGATTTTATCCAATTCACTTGCTGACCTGAAGCCAAGGTATATTTGTCCAGTGTTGATTTTATGGTTGTTGCTTCTCTGCAGGTGGCCTCTCCCCTAAGGAGTGTGTCATCAACAAATTGCAAGTGGGAGAGAGCTGGCACTCCCTCAGCCACCTTTATTCCTTTTCATCTGCCTGAGCTTCTTCTTTGTTTTATGATTCTTCCTAGTGCCTCCACCATAATCACAAAGAGGAAAGGGGATATTGGATCTCCTTGGCAGATCCCTTTCTGTGTTTCAAAAAATCCCTATGGGCTGCCATTTACAAGGATGGAGAGCCACACATTGCTGATACATCCCTCAATCCATTTAACCCATTCCTCAGCGAAACCAAACTTTGACAAGATATTTAAGAGAAAGCTCCTATCCACTTCATCATAGGCTTTTCTAATATCCAGTTTGATCATCATTCTGTCAGTTTTAGTTTTTTTTACTCTGTGGATTGCTTCATGTGCTATGATGATCCCTTCATAGATTGATCAATTAGGGGTGAAGCCGCTTTGTTCCTTTGAGATTACTGTCTTTAGGGTTGTTTTAAGTCTGTTGGCCATAGTTTTAGATATGATTTTGTAGATAACATTGTAGAGGGTGATTGGCCTGAAATCCCCGAAGCTAGAGGAGTCATTTTTTTTTGGAACTAAGGCAATGAGGGTGTTATTTATATCTTTGAGGATGAACTTCCCCATTCTCACCTCTTCCACCAGTTCTTAAACCTCAGTCCCCACAAGGTCCCAAAAGTGTTGGTAAAAAAGGGCAGTGAAACCATCAGGGCCCGGTACCTTGTCCCCCCCCATTCCAAATAAAGCATTTTTGACTTCCCCCATAGTTGTTGGTTTCATAAGGAAGGCATTTTGGGCAGGGCCAATGCAATTTGGAATTGTGTTGATAATTTCCTCTATGTATATACCTTGTTGTCATTCTGCACAAAATATTTGTGAAAAATATATCACAGCCTCCTCTTTGATATCCTATTCCTTTTCCAGAGTGAGACCTTGTTGGTTTTTGATTGTGTAAATTTTGTTCCCTACCCTTTTCACCTTTGTTGAGTTATGGAAAAACTTTGTATTTTGGTCCCCATCCTTAAGCCATAGCTCCCTTGACTTTTGCCTCCAATATATCTCTTCTCTGGTGAAAATTTCTTCATATTCTTTTTTTTTAAAGTTTCTCTTGTAGGAATTCAGTATTTGTCATACCATGAGCAATAATGTGTCCATTTAGAGATTTCAGCTCCTCCTCTAATCTGAAATTCTCAACAAAAATATTTTTAAAACTTTCCCTGTTCCAAATTTTCAATTTCTCCTTTAGGAATTGTAATTTTTTATAGAAGATGTAAGCACGGTTTCCCACTCTTCTTGGAGCATTGTTCCACAGTGATTTCACCATTTCATCAAACCCTTCGGCCCTGAGCCACATTTCTTCAAACTTGAAAGGGCATCTATCTGGGATGGAGTCCTCTTGGATTCTCAGCCCAATAGGGTAATGGTCAGAACCAGAGATTGGAAGTATCTCTGCTCTGCAAGTCCAGTCCCCTACCAACAAGAATATGTCAAGCTTCTCTGCAATATTATTGAAATCCAATCTGTGATTGGTCCAAGTATAATCTCCACCTTTTAGTTCTATTTCCATTAGGTCATTATCCACCACAAAGTTGTGAAAGTCCATTTGACTTTTTCCAGTCCATTTGCGGCCCCCTCTTTTATCTTCTAGTCTGAGGATGGCATTGAAATCACCACCTAGGATGAAAATCTCATTTGGATTATCTTTTAGGATACTGGAGATATCCTGCCACAATCTAAGCTTAAGAGAAGGATTGTTGGGGCCATAAATGTTTAGGATATTGATCATTTTGAGAAGTTTCTTGGATGCCACCTTTGCCCATATCCATGATTTATGTTTTTGGATAATGGTAATATTTACTGCCTCTTCCTTTCCTAAGAGGGCCAAGCCCCTATATGCACCATCTAAATTCATGAAGAAGCATTTCCATCTCGGGAATTTTGCAGCAAAAAAAACACAGTCCTCATTTTTAAGTTTGGTTTCTTGCAAGAGCACAAGGTCGGGTTTTGCCTGATCAAAACACCACTTGATTAGACAAACTTTGTCAGCGGCATTATAGCCCCTGACATTCTAGGATAAGATTTTCATTATTCCCGGGAAAATGTGCCACCCTTTCCCGATCTTAGTTTGCGTTGGCCACTAGCATTAGCAGCTTTCTCAAGTCTCATTTTTAAGGTGCTTGCTCCTCTTTTTTTCCTTCCTCCATAAACTTCTTTGCCCCTAGTTGAGTCCCTTTGTGTTATAGTTCTGACCTGTGTGATGTCAAGTTGTTCTGAGAGACCAAGGAAATCCTCTGTGTCAAGGTCATCCTCCTCGGATCTACTATTGTGATTAAAACTGTTTCCTCCACTATCTCTGGATCCCTCAAAGGAGTCTCCCAGATTTTGAATGGGAGAGATGGGGATGTCTTTGAAAATAGTTCTAGTATTGTCCATCCATGTCGCCAGAACATACTCCTTGTTGTTGTCTGACTCATATGTAACCTTCTATCCCATGGTATCCTCTTCCAGGAAGCCCTCTTCCGGGAGAAGTTTTGGGCTCTCCATTGGATTGTTTCCAAAAGTAGGTGGATGTAGGAGGCAAGTAGGGCTAGATATCAGCTCCCGAGAAGAAGATAGGATAGGCCTAGGATTTGAGATGACTTTCTCATTGCATATGATCTGTGCATCTGAAAGAGAGGGATTTGGGGTTTCTTGTCTTGGTCTCTGGTTTGTATTATCAGGAGAAATTATGGTTTATGGGTTAACGGGATCAGGCCCAACCAAGATTTTAGGGGTCATCCCATAGGGATCCATTGTCTTCTCCAGCTACTGGGGAGGGGAGATGCACGAAATAGCCTCTATGGTAGGTTTTGAATGGGAACTCTCTCCCAGCTCCAGTATCTGAATTATTTCTCCTGCAACATTCTCATCCATTACAAGTTTTTTAGGATTTATCTGTTGTTCTTTGTCAGCCAGTAACTCTTCCCATATCACACAGAGTCTTTTTCCTTTGCCCGTCTCCCTGACTACATTAATCTCCTCGTCCTCCCGGCCCATTTTTTTCAATTGATTGGTGCCATATTCCTTCTCTAGACCTGAGTTCTATGGTTTCAGGTAGAGGAGTAGCTTCATTCCAGAGAATAAGTATTTTGATATAGGTTGATAGATCTCTTTTGTTTAGGGCTTCTCCCCAATCTAAAAAAGTTCCCCACAAACTTCCCATCATTTTTAGGGTTTCCATAGTCCAATATTCCTGCGGGAGGGTTTTAAGGTTTATCCATAAGGGGACTTTCTCCAGCATATGCTTGGTTGGATCAAAATTTGGTTCCCATTCCTTGATGTAAAGACCTATTCCTTCCATGAAGTGAGGCCCCGAGTTGATCACTTTTGTCTTGACTTCCTTGGTAGGGCATGTCACTAGATAAAAGCCATTTGGAAGGGTTTTAATTGTGCAATCTGCGCTAGCATTTATGAATAGCCATGTCTTAAATTTTTCATATGCCAGGCATGATCCTATCCATTTCAGGAAAAAAGCTTTGCATCTAAGATATTCTAGATTATCACTCCAGCTTTTATGTTGAATATTTAAGAATGGCGTAACAGAAAGGGGTTTTGGAATTACTACCTCATCACACTTAGAAGTCTTTTCCTTTTGCTTCAGTCTCCAAAGACGGTGTTCAATATCCTTGAAACTGGCAGGAGCCCTCCATTGAAATCCTTTCTCCCCGAGATTTGGGAAGTAGCGACCCACTGTTTGACTTATCTCTGGATCCTGCCAGGCTCAATTTTTCTCTGGATCCTGCCAAGCTCGGTAGGTGGGTCTCAATCTTTTAAAAAACTAGTTTTTCCATTGATTGAAAGGCCATCTACGCTTCTCCTAGGCTCTGTAGTTGTAACCCAGATGCCTTCTGAAACCCTAGTTTGAAAAATTTGACCATTGCCTCCCGCGTTCCATCGCTCTCCAGTCCGATACGAAATTCCAATGATTAATTATTTATTGATTGACCATATGTAGACTAATATTATTAATATTGTATGGATTGATTAACAATATTGATCAATATATGAGTTAACAATATATTATTAATTAATTATAAGTTTAATTAACAATATATTTCTTTTAATAATAAGTTTAAATCTTTAATTAAAACTTATTCAATTATATATCAATTTTATTTGTATTATTATAATATTATAATTTATTAAATTTGTATTTGTAAAGGGGACATTACAATTGGCCTCAAGGTGAACATGGACAATCTGTACCTCTGGGATGTTGCTGAGTAGGGCTCTTATGCATTAGATATATTGATTCAGATACCGCACGTCCATTTCTCCTTTCTTGATCCCATTGATTACCAACAACAAATCCCCTTCCAAGACTAGTACTTGAACGCCTAGGTTCTTTGCCATCCAGACTGCTCTGAGTGCCACTTGACATTCTTCTGCATTGTTGGTGCCATCCATCAATCACATTACTCCCAGAGCCACAATGTCTCTTGGCTCATTTCTTACCACATATCCCGCTCTTGAAGGGCATGGGTTCCCTTTGGATGCTCCGTCGAAGTTGACTTTGATCCAACTTGATGGAGGTGGGGTCCATTTTATTTTATTTAGATCATCTTCGATAGGGTTAACCCTACAAGGCCCCTCAACAGGCCATAATTAGTAATAATATTATAATAATTATAATAATAGGTTGAACTATCATGAGCATATATATTATCAAAGATTAAAAAAGGAAGGAAGATAAAAGATTATCAAGTTTTAAAAAATTTCAAAATAGAAAGTTTGTCATATATTACCTAAAGTTTAAGAATCAATTTAATATAATTAGTTTTCTTAATATTTTTATTTTAAATGCAATAAATTTTTACCTTCTTTTTTAAAAACAAAAACTATACTAAAAATATTAATATTATACACTAAAAATGATTAATATATTATTTAAAATAAATAAATATTATAAATATGGTTACTATAACAATAATCATATATTATAATATACTCAAAATGAATAATATATTATTTAAAATAAATAAATAATATAAATATTTTTATTATAACAATAATCATATATTAATATATACGATCATGATAGTTTTAATTAAAAACTATTGTATCATAAATGCTAATGCATTATAAACAATTAATATTGATTAGTAATAATAATAATATAATAATTATAATAATAAGTTAAACTATCATGAATATATATTATCAAAGATTAAAAAAATATGAAGCAAGCATAAAAGATTATGAAGTTTAAAATAAAATCAAAATAGAAAGTTTGTCATATATCACCTAGAGTTTAAGAATCAATTAAATATAATTAATTTTATTAACATTTTTATTTTTAAAAAATACATCTATACTCTATTAAAGATTGATATTTTTTCTATTAAATTAAAAGGTATGATAATTTAATATTTTCCTATCATTTTATTTAATATTATAATTCAATATTTTTACAATAATAGAAACATGTATTTCAAGTTCAAGATAATAGAAACTTCATATTAGAAAGTTTTCATGTAGCCTTTTTCCACTTAACCTTGACAAACTCAAAGATTCATATTAAAGTTTCCAATTAATGAAAGGAAAGTTTTCAATATGTATCATCCAAAAAACAAGATGTTTCTTCCAATACATTGTCTTTTTACTATTAATCAACATCAACTCAAAATTAGTGAAAAGAAAGTTTCCAATATGCATCATCCAAAAAACAAGAGATTTTCTCCAATATAAAATATAGTATCTCATTAAAATATACTAATTGTAAATTAAAAGAAGAAAGTGACTTATGATTGGTTGATTGGTACAAATCTAATTAACTAATTGTGGACAAGTGGACAAGTGAATGCAATAGTATATTGCCTACCACAAATACAATAATAGGTTAAACTATCATGAGCATATATATTATCAAAGATTAAAAAAGGAACGAAGCATAAAATATTATCAAGTTTTAAAATTTTTCAAAATAGAAAGTTTGTCATATATCACCTAAGGTTCAAGAATCAATTTAATCTAATTAGTTTACATAATATTTTTTATTTTAATTCAATAAATTTTTACCTTCTTTTTAAATAACAAAAATAATATTAGAAATATTAAAATTATACATTCAAAATGAATAGTATTATTTAAAATAAATAAATATTATAAATATTTTTATTATAACAATAATCATATATTATAATATACTCAAAATGAATAATATATTATTTAAATTAAATAATTAATATAATATTTTTATTATAACAATAATCATATATAATAGTGGCTATGTCCACTTTTTCCAAAAAAAATAAAATAAAAAAATAATCAAATATTATAATATATTAATATATACAATCATGATAAAAACTATTGTACCATAAATGTTAAGGCATTATGAAGAATTAATATTGATTAGTAATAATAATTATAATAATAGATTAAACTATCATGAGCATATATATTATCAAAGATTAAAAAAAGGAAGGAAGCATAAAAGATTATAAGTCTTAAAAATTTTCAAAATAGAAAGTTTGTCATATATCACCTAGAGTTTAAGAATCAATTAAATATAATTAATTTTATTAATATTTTTATTTTTAAAAAAATATCTATACTATATTAAATATTAATAAATTTTCTATTAAATTAAAAGGTATTGTAATTTCAATTATTTTGATAATTTAATATTTTCCTATCATTTTATTTAATATTATAATTCGATATTTTTACAATAATAGAAACATGATTTCAATTTCAAGACAATAGAAACTTCATAATAGAAAGTTTTCATATTGCCTTTTTCCACTTAACCTTGACAAACTGAAAAATTCATATTAAAGTTTCCAATACATTGGCCTTTTACAATTTAATC
>MU224021.1:837746-859058 GCA_018584345.1 Thuja plicata | reverse complement strand
ATTTTTATTGCCCTGCTTTTTTGTTCACTAACTACAACATTCTGCTCAACTGTGGTGGAGGGTGAGATTCATATCATTTAATTTTATCATATCATCCTTCTTTCTTTACTTGATTTCTAAAATAATGTTTTTAAAATTTATTCAAATTCTCATACAAAATAGTAACTATATTGAGAATTGAAATGCAGCTGAAAAAGTGTGTAAGCCAACGATCTCAAAGGATTGTGATGCTTTGAATTGCAAGAGTCAGGGCTTACAGTGTTGCTACCAATTCGATAATAACTATGCCTGTTGTTCTTCTTGTGATGGGGTATAAGTTTATGTGGGTTTATAAAATAAGAGTCTAGAGGATAACATATATGTTATGTAATGCCTTTTACTCAATAAATAATAATAATAATAATAATATGTCTTATTTTTAAATTTTTTCTATTTGAATAATTAATATAATGCATGCATGCTTACTTGATTGCTTGAAGTTTTTTTTTTTTGTTTTTGTTTTTGGGAAAACATAATTGTATAATTTTGTACAATTATTTGTATAAAAATTATAATCTTTGTTTACAATTACTATTATTGGTTTTAAGTTATATTACAAATTTGTGGAACAAAATTACATGTAGATCAATATAAATCAAACAAACTGAATCAAAATGATACAATTATAAAAAAATTATATTAAAATAGTGATTTTAATTTTTAACAAAATTATTTTTTAATGTTGAAATAAAAAATCACACAAAATGTATTCAATAGTGATATTTTATTTTCAATCATAAAGTTAATAATTTAATTTAATTAATTTTAATTAATATATATTTAAATGTCAAATCACTTTCTCATTGCACAATTACTAAGTAATTGTTCTATATTTATTCAATTTTAAGATTGATTTTAAGGTTAGTAATTTAAAGTAAATTGACTTATGTGCTTGCAAATTTGATTTCTTTGTATATGCACAATTAAATTACAGTTTGTAGATCTAACTAGAAATAATTCACACCTATTTTATGCTGGATCAACCTGTGTGGGGGTCTGCGCCCGAGGATGGCTTTTTATGCTGAGCACTTTCTAGACATTCGGGATGGAACTATTGTTTATCCTAGATACTTATCTCAGCTTTGGTGCCACACCCTTTGTATCATGCTGGGATCTTTCAGGGTTGGATATCACTGCCTTCGGGCCTAGATAGACCATCACATTGATAGAGATGATCGGATTTGTAGGTTATGCACCCTGGCTGAGATTGAGACTAAGACACACTTCATCTTCCATTGTCCTACTTACTACAAGATCAGAGGGAGATTCTATTGCAAGAGGGTGCAGTTCCTTGACTGCTTTCTTCAACTACACCGATCAGAGATGCCTGACACTTTATCTCTGTAAGACTGTACAGCTCCGTGAGCATACTTTACAGCTTCTTTTCCCCCAGAGAGATTTTTTATCAGCTCATTACGACCTTCTTCTCACCCTTGTCTCCTTTATGATGGGTGAAGCGGCCTCAATATGCCTCCATCAATGGTTACTCTAGATCTGTGAGACCCCACAACACCTTTACCTATCAAGGACACATCTCTAGCAGCTCACAGCGACGACCCAGGGCTCCTGCTCATCTGGATCATTATCCTTCGGTGTTGGATTTCTTTCTACCTAATAATTATCCTTAGTCCTTCTCTGTGTATGTTATTCTTTCTTGTTGTTTCTTGTTCTCATCTTTCTTTTTTCTCTCTTGGTTGCTTTCCCGGCCACTGTTTGGTGGTCTGTTGGTTTGCTGTTCCTTTTGCTGTACATTTCCAGTCCCTTAGACCCTTGTTGGTCTCTTGTTGGACATTTAAAAATTTATCTTATCTTATCTTATCTTAATTTCAAATAGGTTGGGGAAATTCCCAAGTGAATAAGAGCATTAGTAGTAATTTTCTTCACTAGTTGTTTTCATTACATTTATATTAATCAAAGTGATAATTTGTAATAATTTAACATAGAAAAAACTTACACACTAATCTCAAATAATAATTGCTTTGATAATGTATTATTGTATAATTAGTTTTGCACCAATCAACCAATCATAAGTCACTATTTTTTTTCCTAGACTATTTCTAAAGTTGAAATATTTATTTATGAATTAAATATATTATAAATTATGTATCTCAATTATGATTGGTTCAATTGATTTGGTGTTATAGGACCCCTTTTTTGGAGGCTTCCTCTATAATCAGCAAATTTGTTTTTTTGGGATAGATTATAACCATAGTTTTTTTTAAAACTAGTCTTTTAATTTACTATATAGTATATTTTTATGATAATATATTTTATATTTTATTACTATAAACATATTATTATATTTTAATATTTATAAATTTCAGTTACAATATATTTGAACAATATTATAATATAAAAATATTATATATTCTAAAACATTTACTATATTATATTTTTAATATATATATGCTATTTGGATTAAACAATCTTTGATGCATGCAAATCATAGGGAATTGTGTAAAATATTGTAACTCATTAAAATTTATACATTCTTATGTGAAATTCTTCGATTGTGTTCAATTTGGACCTTAGAAATACCACTTGTCTTGTATAGTTGCAATTGTAGCATAATAATTTATTAATAAAAATATATGTTCTTATATTTTTAATTGCATTTTATCTAATGTAATATTAAAATGCATTTAAATTTTACCTTTAGTTTCCTATCAGTGTATCCTTTGAACTTCCTATAGGTATAGGTTCTAGTATATAAATCTACTCGCTAATTGATACTCTTCGCTCTAAGATGATATACTAATAGATACCCTTCATTGTAATGTTTATAAGGTAGGTGTCTAATTGTAAACTATAAAACATAAATTTATTATTATTCAAGAAAAAAAATTCATCACATCCCAAAAGGGTGGGGTTTACCTTTAAAGGTTAGATCAAATGATAGGAATAAAATGATCATTGAAGATAAGAGTTTCTATTCCTATCATTTTCCTCAAAGAATAATTGGAATACCTTTGAGCTTCATTGCCTCCATCACCGGTCACTCTAGATCTGCGAGACCCTGCAACACCTTTACCCGCCAGTGACACATCTCTAGCAGCTCACAATGATGACCCAGGGTTCCTGCTCATCTGGATCATTATCCTTCAATGTTGGATTTCTTTCTACCTAAAAATGATCCTTAGTCCTTCTCTTGTATCTGTTCTTCTTGCCTGCTATTTCTTGTTCTCTTCTTTCTTTTTTCTCTCTTGGTTGTTTTCTCGGCCACTATTTGGTGGTCTATTGGTTCGCTGTTCCTTTTGCTATACCTTTCCAGTCCCTTAAACCCTTGTTGGTCTCTTTTTGGACATTAATAAATTTATCTTACCTTATCTTATCTAATACAACCACTACAATTTTATGAGAAATTCTATCATTTCTATCTAAAAATTTTTGATTTCTTATAATGGTTAGATATGACTTTTATCTTAAAATATCTACATCTAAGTGGATTAAACACTCTTTGATGCATAATTTATATTGATAGAGTGGGGTGGAGCACAATAGTGCAATGGTGCAGAGCAAGGGTTTCAATTTTTAGTCCTAAGATCATATTATTGAGAGGGATTACAACAAATGAAAATCATAAACATGGAAGTCCATCCACAAAGTTGACATATATTTATCTTGTGGAAACCCAAATAGGGAGAAAACCATGGTTGGAATTAGTACCCAATAAATGATGTACTCTTCTGAAGTACACCTTTTGAGGAGCTTAGGGTTTATAATAAAACTGTTAGGTGCTACCCAATTAAGAGATTTTCCTTAGGCCTATTAGGACCTTTACCCTGTTAAGAGTATCCTTGTTTGAGGACTTTGAACACTTGAAAAAGTGTCACCTTGCTAGAGAATTTATAACAAAGATCTATTAAGATTTACCCTGTTAATGGATTTAACTTACTATAACTGTTAGGGAACAATAGAAAGAATGATCTATAGAAAAACACTACCTCTTCTTGATTAGATCCATTGAAGCACACAATCTCTTCTCAAAATACTAAACTCTTCATTGGCTTGATTGCAACTCACAGTTTTCACTACACTTGTCCCACATATGATCAACACACTTAACCTTCAAATTCATCTATTATATACTGAAATTTTAAGTCCATTTCCTTAATCAAGCCCTAAATTATAATTTCAAACATCTTGTTCAGATCCAATGTGCCACAAAAAAAACTAAATGTACAGAACAAATTTCTAAGTATGCATCAGCCAATACAATGATTTACATAAAATATTGTGTCAAGGAGTCAAACACATTTTGACCAAACAAAAGCTTCCTCTAGAATCTTCTCAACATCCTAGCATCAAACAATGTGATGTTAGCTCATCACCTCCAATCATGAAGATACGTCACCAGATCATGACTATCTCAACCAATTCCACAACAACCTCAATATCGATCACTGATCAAATATTTATCAACTGACACTTAGGAACACAAAGACTTTAACGTGTTAACAATTTGTCTCTTCTCACCGATCACCTATCCTTCACACCGGTCACTCAAATTACTTGTGGTCACGATTGTAGTATCTAAACACTGTTGAACTCTACATCCTCTGACTGCACCAAAAGATACAAAAATATTTGATAAGACATTCAAATCATCTATCACATGTCATTAACTGTTCTAGTAGTTGCACTGTTATACTTCAACCAATCAAAGATTTCACATTAGATCAATTCAAGAGTAGCGGTCATGCATTATACATCCAGAGACACACCTAAGTCTCCTATAAAGATAGCAACTATAGAAACTCATTGCAACCCTTTATTCATCACAACTATGCTTGGAAATACACTAAGAACACAAGACCAATAGTTGACATCAATGACAACATAATATATGATCATCGTGTAATCAAATCTTCATCATGACATCTCCAAAACTCACTTACCATCACTTTATCAGATATGCCAAAAATCTCCCTCTTTGGCATTGATGGAAATACTCTCTTCCTCTCTCCAACATGATAATTTATGCATAAAAATGTTTCCACTTCTGTGTTTCACCTCTTTTGGAAATACTCTCTTCCTCTCTCCAACATGATATTGAGAATTGAAATGCAGCTAAAATAGTGTGTAAGCCGAGGATTTTAAAGGATTGTGGTGCTTTGAATTGCGAGAGTCAGGGTTTAAAGTGTTGCTACCAATTCGATAATAACTATGCTTGTTGTTCTACTTGCGGTGGGGTATAAGTCTTGTTATGTAATGCCTTATAAAATAAGAGCCCAAGAGGATATTATGTTATGTAATGCATTTTACTCAATGAATAATAATAATGTGTCATTTACTATAATCTTATTTTTAAAGTTTTCATTAATATAATACATGCATGCTTACTTGATTGCTTGAAGTTATTTTTTTGTTTTTATTTTCGGGAAAACATAATTGTATACTTTTGTTGAATCACTGATTTTACAATTATTTATATTAAAATTATAATCTTTGTTTAAAATTACCGATATTGATTTTAAGTTATATTACAAATTTATGGAGAGAAATTAGTTTTAGATCAATAAAAATCAAACAAATTGAATCAAATTAGTAAAATTATAATTTATTTTTATTGAAATGATGATTTTGATTTTGATTTTTTACAAAATATTTTTAATGTTGAATTAAAAAATCAAACAAAATGTATTAACTAGTGATATTTTATTTTCAACATAATAAAGTTACTTAATTAATATAATTAATTTTAATTAATATAAATTTAAATGTAAAATTCACTTTCTTATTGCACAATTACTAAGTAATAGCTCTGTATTTATTCAATTTTAAGATTTATTTCAAGGTTAGTAATTGAAAATAAATTGACTTATGTGCTTGCAAATTTTATTTCTTTGTATATGCACAATTAAATTATAATTTGTAGATCTAACTAGAAATAATTCATCGCTATTTTGCAATGTTTTGTTATTTCACTATAGTTCATTTTTTCTTTTTTAATCCTAATCATTTTTTTGTGATAGACATAATATAAACTCTCTAATTCCTTCTTAATTTCTAATAGGTGGGCGAAATTCCCAAGTGAATAAGAGCATTAGTAGTAATTTTCTTCACTGGTTGTTTTCATTACATTTATATTAATCAAAGTGATAATTTGTAATAATTTAACATAGAAAAACATTACACACTAATCTCAAATAATAAATGCTTTGATAATATATTATTTTAACATCCTATATATATTCAAAATTTTGATATTTATACTTTTATTTATATTTCACCTTTTCAATAAAATGTTCGTGTGTAGATTTGTAAGAACACAAGAAATTTATAAGCATTCAATATCTTAAGGAACTTCTTTGGATGCTGATCATTGCATTAACACTTTTAATCTAATCACTAATTGATACTCTTTGCTCTAAGATGATATACTAATAGATACCCTCACAATGAATACCCTTCATTTTCAACTGTCTAATTGTAAACTAGATAAACATATAAAAAAATTATTATTCAAGAAAAGAAAAAAAACATTCCTACAAGGATAGGGTTTTCCTTTTAAGGCCACATCAAATGATAGGAATAAAATGATCATTGAAGATGAGAGTGTTTTTCCTTTCATTTTTGTCAAAGAATAACTGGAGTACCATTGAGCTTCTAAAAATTTATAATTTCTTCTAATGGATAGATATGACTTTTATCTTAAAATATCTACATCTAATTGGATTAAACACTCTTTTAGACATATAGGTCATAGAGAATTATGTAAAACAATGCAACACAATAAAATTTATACATTCTTATGTGAAATTCTTTGATTGTGTTCAATTTGGAACTTAGATATACTACTTGTCTTATATAGTTGCAATTATAGCATAATAATTTATTTAACATAAATATATGCTCTTATACTTTTAATGGCAGTTTTATTTAATGTAATATTAAAATGCATTTAAATTTTACTTTTAGTTTCCTACGAGTGTATCCTTTAAACTTCCTATAGGTATAGGTGCTAGTATATAAATCTACTCACTAATTGATACTTTTCACTCTAAGATGGTATACTAAAAGATACCCTCACAATGAATACCCTTCATTCTAATATCTATAAGCTAGGTGTCTAATTGTAAACTATAAAACATATAATTTTTTTATTATTCAAGGAAAAAAATTCATCACATCCCACAAGGATAGGGTTTTGCTTTTAAGGCTACATCAAATGATAGGAATAAAATGATCATTGAAGATAAGAGTGTTTTTTCCTATCATTTTCCTCAAAGAATAATTGGAATACCATTCAGCTTCTAAAATAGCCACTACAATTTTATGAGAAATTATATCATTTCTATTAAAAAAATTATGATTTCTGCTAATAGCTACATATGAATTTTATCTTAAAATATCTACATGTCATTGGATTAAACACTCTTTGATGCATAGTTTATATTGATGGAGTGGGGTGGAGTAGGAAAGCACAATGGTGCAAAGCAAGGGTTTCAAACAGGTCTCACATAGGTTTCATGACTTTCGATGGATAGATCATTGATAGGATAGACGATTGGTCATTTCTCTAGACCCAATGAATGTGTTGCTGGAGAATGGTAGCGGGAAGATGATTTAGAGGATGGTTTCCTCCTTGTTCAGGACTTCACGTTATAGGTTGACTTGGAGGCTAGAACCCATGAGAAGAATTTTCCTTCTTCAGATATGGATGCTAGGATCCAGTAGTCTATCTAATGTCATGAGTTTGGGTCTAAGACTGACCATGGGGCATGATCCCTTGGTAATAAGGTTCCTTCTGCAAGGGATTACCAACATGGGGAAAGGGGGAAATAATTAGCATCACTTTTTGGAGTCAAACCTACTGGTAAATCAATTTTCTCTCCCATTATTTATATCTCTGAGTGTAATAGTGGTAAGTTTGGAATCTCAGTCTCGGATCAAGTTATTGATTATAATATATCCATTATAGCTTTATCTATGGTTGGAAAACTTATGGGCCCTTGGCTAAATATTTAAGTGGCTAGATATTTTGTGAGTAGAAAATAGAAGTTAAAGGGTCAAATTGAGGTTTTTGTTATACCTAAAGGGTTTTTTCCTTCACATTTTCCTATGCTGAAGATGTCTCAACTTTTCTTTGTGGGGAGCTCTGGGTGGTTGGTAAATCATCTTTAGCCCTTATAAAATGGACCCCTAAACTAGATTTTTTTGATGCTACCTTTGATTTAGTCCTAGTTTGGGTTAGATTGCGAGGTGTTCCTCTGAAATACTGGCATGATGATGTGTTTAGGGGGATAAGTTCCTTTGGTGAGCTACTATATATTGATCCTATGATGGAAAATTATAAGCGTCTAGTTTATGCTAGAATGTGTTGGTATAGCCCAGTCAATGGATCTTCCTTCCTTTATTAACCATGTCTCCAAAATTGGGAAGTGGGTTTAGATGATCAAGTTTGAGTTGTTACACTTTGTGTATTTTTTTGCAACAATTCTGAGCATTGGGATAAGACGTGTCCTCTTAAGGCTAGCATCCCAGCCCCCAAATCTAAGAAGAATTTGACAAAAGTATGAAAGTATAAACAAATTACTGTTGATCACTTGGAGGATGATATGGGTCTACCATAGAAAAGGAATGAGGAGCTTGACGGGGAGGCAGATTTGGAAAATTCCTATAACCCTATGGGTAATGAGGGAAAGTGACAACATGATGCTAAAATATTTATCTCTGAGAAGGGTTTTGAGAATGAAGGTTCCTTAGAATTGATTAATGATGATAAGGTTATAGAAGGAGGGGAGCGCAACATGCCTATGCATGAGAATGGAGGTGTAAATGAGAAGAATAGCGGTACCTTGGCTCAAAATATTATTGGTTCTGATGGGGAAAATGGGATTTGGAGAGAAGAGTTGATTTGGAATGGGGTTGTAATTATAATATCTAGAAGGATTGTTTGAGTGTATCCCCTTGGGTTACTCCCTATTCCCTCCCTTCTAATATAGAAATATTCATATCCTCATATCCAGTCGAATCTCTTGAAAAAAATATCGAAAGAACTATCTTTGTGGATCTTGATTAGTATGTGGAGGTTCTACCCTCCCTTTCCTTTTTCAAGTGCTTTGATGATAGGGAAAGGAATGGTAAAGATAATGCTAGTCTTGAGGATTTGAATCTTGACGAAGATGCCTCATTTACCAAAGTGAAAAAAACAAGAGGTTTCTTCCAATACATTGTCTTTTTACTATTAATCAACATCAACTCAAAATTAATGAAAAGAAAGTTTCCAATATGCATCATGCAAAAAACAAGAGATTTTTCCAATATACAAGAGATTTCTTCTGATACATTATCTTTTTACAATTAATCTTTATCAACTTAAAAATAAAGTTTCTAATATACATCACCCTAAAAACAAGGAATTTCCTAAATAAATGAGGCTAGCAGTATATAAATACTTGTATGCACATTGAAAAAAAAAAAATATTTTATGAACAAATGACAAGTAAGAGTATTGCGATGGGCAGTTTAGTGTGTGCTTACATTTTTATTGCCCAGCTCTTTTTTTCACTAACTACAACATTCTCCTCAACTATGGTGGAGGGTGAGATTCATATCATTTAATTTTATCATATCATCATTCTTTCTTTACTTGATTTCTAAAAGAATGTTTTTAGAATTGATTCAAATTCTCATACAAAATAGTAACTATATTGAGAATTGAAATGCAGCTGAAAAGGTGTGTAAGCTGACGATCTCAAAGGATTGTGATGCTTTGAATTGCAAGAGTCAGGGCTTAAAGTGTTGCTACCAATTCGATAATTTCTATGCCTGTTGTTCTGCTTGCGATGGGGTATAAGTCTTGTTATGTAATGCCTTATAAAATAAGAGCCTAAGAGGATATTATGTTATGTAATGCCTTTTACTCAATGAATAATAATAATATGTGATATTTACTATAATCTTATTTTTAAATTTTTTCTATTTGAATCATTAATATAATACATGTATGCTTAATTTATTGCTTGAATTTTTTATTTTTGGAAAACAAAATTGTATAGTTTTGTTGAATCACTGATTTTACAATTATTTATATAAAAATTATAATCTTTGTTTAAAATTACTCATATTGATTTTAAGTTATATTACAAATTAATGGAGAGAAATGTCATATAGATCAAGATAAATCAAACAAATTGAATCAAAATCATCAAATTATAAAAAAATTCTCTTAAAATAATGATTTTGATTTTTTACAAATTTGTTTTTTTAATGTTGAAATAAAACATCAACAAAATGTATTAACAAGTGATATTTTATTTTCATTGATAAAGTTAATAATTTCATTTAATTAATTTTAAGTAATTTAAGTTTAAATGTAAAATTCACTTTCTCATTGTCATTGCACAATTACTAAGTAATGGTTCTATATTTATACAATTTTAAGATTGATTTTAAGGTTAGTAAATTAAAATAAATTGACTTATGTGCTTGCAAATTTGATTTCTTTGTATATAGACAATTAAATTATAGTTTGTAGATCTAACTAGAAATAATTAACCCCTATTTTGCAATGTTTTTTTGTTTCACTATAATTCATTTTTACTTTTTTAATCCTAATAATTTTTTTTGTGATTGACATAATACATACTCTCTAATTCCTTCTTAATTTCTAATATTTGGGTGAAATTCCCAAGTGAATAAGATCATTTGTAGTAATTTTCTTCAATGGTTGTTTTCATTACTTTTATATTAATCAAAGTGATAATTTGTAATAATTTACCATAGAAAAAACTTACACAGTAATATCAAATAATAAATGCTTTGATAATGTATTATTTTAATATCATTTCTATATTCAAATTTTTGATATTAATACTTTTATTTAGATTTCACCTTTCTAAAAAAATGTTCTTGAGTAGAATTGTAAGAATACAAGAAATTTCTAAGCATTCAATAGCTTAAGGAACTTCTTTCGATGCAGATAATTTGCAATAGCACTTTTAATCTAATATTGATATTTTTTTCTCTAAGATTATATGCTAATAGATACCCTCACATGAATACCCTTCATTTTCATGTTTATAAGGTAGGTGTCTAATTATAAACTATAAACGTATACAAAAATTATTATTCAAGAAAAGAAAAATCATATTCCTACAAGGATAGGGTTTTCCTTTTAAGGCCACATCAAATGATATGAATAAATGGATCATTGAAGATGAGATCTTTTTTGTTCATTTCATTTTTCTCAAAGAATAAATGGAATACCATTGAGCTTCTAAAAATTTATAATTTCTTCTAATGGATATGACTTAAATATCTTAAAATACATACAACTATTTTGATTAAACACTCTTTGATGCATGCAGATCATAGCAATACGCCGAGAGTAATCCTTCTCGAGTGCGCCTATTTTTTGTGTGGGTTAGGGCTGATGAAAATAGGTGCCTTGAGAAGGATTACTCTCGGCACATTATATATATATAGGAAGACATTTTATGATTAATGGTTATGGTTAGAGTTATAGTTAGGGTTAGGGTTAGGGTTAGAGTTAGAGTTAGAGTTAAGGTTAGGGTTAGGGTTAGGGTGATTTTTTATGGTTGGAATGTACAGTTAGGGTTAGAGTTAGGGTTAGGGCTAGGGTTAGGGTTAGGGTTAGGGTTAGGGTTAGGGTTAGGGTTAGGGTTAGGGTTAGGGTGAAATTTTATAGTTGGAATGTATAGTTAGGGTTAGGGTTCGGTTAGGGTTAGGGTTAGGGTTAGGGTTAGGGTGAAATTTTATAGTTGGAATGTATAGTTAGGGTTAGGGTTAGGGTTCGGTTAGTGTTAGGGTTAGGGTTAGAGTTAGAGTTAGGGATAGAATTAGGGTTAGGGTTAAGGTTAGGGTTAAAGGTTTAGGGTTAGGGTACTTTTTACAATTAGGATGTACAATTATGGGTTAGGATTAGGGTTAGGTTTAGAGTTAGGGTTAGGGTTAGAGTTAGGGTTAGTGTTAGGGTTAGAGATAGGGTTACAATTAAGGTTAGGGGTAGGGTTAGGGTGATTTTTATAGTTAGGGTTAGGGTTAGAGTTACAGTTAGGATGATTTTTTTATAGTTAGGATGCACAACATGGGTTTGGGTTAGTGTTAGAGTTAGGATTAGGGTTAGAGTTAGCGTTAGAGTTAGGGTTAGATTAGGGTTAGGGTTAGAGTTACGGTTAGGTTGTACAGTTATGGGTTAGGGTTAGGGTTAGGGTTAGAGTTAGGGTTAGGGTTAGAGTTAGGATTAGAGTTAGGGTTAGAGTTAGGATTAGGTTTAGGGTTAGGGTTAAGATAGGGTTATGCTTAGGGTTAGGTTAGGGTGATTTTTAGGGTTAGGATTAGGGTTAGAGTTATAGTTAGGGTGATTTTTATAGTTAGGATGTATAGTTATGGGTTTGGGTTAGGGTTAGAGTTAGGGTTAGGTTTAGAGTTAGGGTTAGAGTTAGGGTTAGTGTTAGGGTTAAGGTTAGGGTTAGGGTTAGGGTGATTTTTATGATTAGGGTGTACGGTTATGGGTTAGGGTTAGGGTTAGATTTATGGTTAGGGTTAGAGTTAGGGTTAGTGTTAGGATTAGAGATAGGGTTACAATTAGGGTTAGAATTAGGGTTAGGGTGATTTTTATAGTTAGGGTTAGGGTTAGAGTTATAGTTAGGATGATTTTTTACTGTTAGATGCACTATATGGGTTAAGGTTTGGGTTAGAGTTAGGATTAGGGTTAGAGTTAGAGTTAGAGTTAGAGTTAGGGTTAGAATGTACAGTTTAGGAATATGGTGTAGGATGAGGGGTAGGATTAGTATCATGTTAATGGTTAGAGCAAGGGTTAGGGTTATAGTTAGCGTTACAGTGATATTTACGGTTAGGATGTACGGTTATGGGTTTGGGTTACAATTAGAGTTAGGGTTAGGGTTAGGGTTATGGTTAGAGATAGGGTTTGCATTAGGGTTAGAGTTAGGGTTAGGGTTAGGGTGATTTTTATAGTTAAGATTAGGGTTATAGATAGGGTTAGGGTTAGAGTTAGGGTTAGGGTTAGAGTTAGGGTTAGGATTAGAGATTGGGTTATAGTTAGGGTGATTTTAAGGTTAGGGTTAGGGTTAGAGTTATGGTTAGGGTGATTTTTATGGTTAGGATGTACGATTATGGGTTTGGGTTAGGGTTAGAGTTAGGGTTAGGGTTAGGGTTATGGTTAGAGATAGGGTTAGAGTTATGGTTAGGGTGATTTTTATAGTTAGGGTTAGGGTAAGAGTTATGGTTAGGGTGATTTTTACAATTAGGATATATGGTTATTGGTTTGGATTAGGATTAGAGTTAGGGTTAGGGTTAGATATAGGGTTATAATTAGGGTTAGGGTTAGGGTTAGGATTAGGGTGATTTTAACAGTTAGGGTTAGAGGTAGAGTTAGGTTTAGTGTTATGATGTAAAGTTTAGGAATAGGGTTTAGGGTGAGGGGTAGGATTCATATCATCTTAATAGTTAGAGTAAGAGTTAGGGTTAGGGTTATAATTAGGGTTACAGTGATTTTTTAGTTAGGATGTATGATTATAGGTTTGGGTTAGGGTTAGAGTTAGGCTTAGGGTTAGGGTAATTTTTATGGTTAGGATGTAATGTTTAGGAATAGGGTATAGGGTGAGGGGTAGGGTTAGTATCTTCTTAATGGTTAGAGTTAGGGTTAGTGTTGGGATGATTTTTATGGTTAGGGTTAGTGTTAGGCTTATAATTAGAGTTAGGGTTAGGATTAGGGTTAAAGATAGGGTTAGGGTTAGGGTTATTTTTATGGTTAGGGTTAGGGTTATAATTAGAGTTAAAGTTAGGTTTAGGGTTATGGTAAGGGTTAGGGTTAGGGTTAGGGTTAGGGTTAGGGTTAGGGTTAGGGGTCAAAACTAGGGGAAGGATGAGATTAAGGTCATGATTTGGGATAGGATGTTATATATATAGTTAGCTGGTGTATCATATTTAGTGTAACATTAAGGGTAAAAATAATGTTCTAGTAAATGCTTAGTACAGTTAGGGTTTGAGAAGATAGTTTAGAGTTAGGTACAACTATTAGTATATTAGTTAGGTGGAGACTTAGGTTTAGGTTTTGAGTTATTTTACTGTCGTGGTAAGGGTTAGGAGTAAGGTTTATATTTAGGTTTAAATCAGACGTAGTGTTGTGGTTAAGTTTAATATTTGGTTGACTGCTAGAATAAGATTAGGGATGTGGTCACCGATTAGATGTAGGTTTTTGAGTTATCATTAATATAATAGGTAGTGTGAGATTTAGGTGTATGTTTAGACTATTTGGTTAGGGTAAGGGTTTGGTATAGTTTTATAACATTGATTATATATAGGTAATAGTTACTATTATATTTAGGCTTATGACTGGGGTTAGGGATTAGAGTTATAGTCAGGGGTAATCTTAGGGTGACTGTTATAGAAAGATAAAAAACATAGATAGAAATGGGATGTACGTTGTACATGTAGGATTTGTATCACACTAAGGATTTGTATCACTTTTTTTCCCACCAAGGGTTTAGAGTTAGGATCAATATCATACTTACTAATATTAGAGTTATGATTAGAGTTAGTGATGTAATCTAGGTATTAGAGTTATGATTGTAATCATAACTAGTAACATAGATATATGGTTACAATTAGAATGAATATTATTAAAATAATGGTTGTACACTTAGAATAAATATTATCGTTTGAATTAGGATTATGCTTAGAATTAGCATGTGGATTTTATACAAAATTTAGTGCCTAACTTATCTGTGAGACGTCCTTTGTGAATAATTTTTCATATTTATTTGGAAGATCCATTGAAGGTATCCTTTTTATGGGAAACATTTTTGAAAGCCATTAATATTAGAAATACAAAGTTCAACAAACCATGTTGCAAAACCTTGCAAGTATAGTTGTAAACATCTCTTGAATAGTGAAAACAATTTATTTTTCTCTTGTTCATGAAACTTAAATAGATGAAAGGGGAAATATAAGTCCCGGTAGAACTATTTAGATGATGTAAAAAGTGTGAAAGCCAAGACAAGGATGAACTATATAAAAATAAATTTTGTGTAATGATGTAAGTACATAACATATTCTTTAACGATTAAGATGGTATTGCGACCTTTATTTGAACAAAGATCATGGTAGAATTATTTCATCATTGACAGAAACACATCTACTTTGGTAGATGTGTCATGCACAAATCTTGCAGCATCTTCCATCAGCATTATTTCTAGTTCTTCAACATAATCAATTGATAACGATGCATTATCCATGTCTTTGATTATATTTGTGCATGATTATTTAATTATTCATGCACAGTTATCAAATTCAGTCTCAAAGAAATCATTTGAGGCCATCGAAGAATTCGGGCTCGTATCAATGATTTTTGACTCTCTGTCAGAGGAATCCATAGTTTGAATGGTATGCTAAAAAATTTTAAACAAATATCAGTCTATAGAAATAATGAGAATACAAAGTACAATTATTTTATAAATTGAAAAAAAATGAAATCAAAAATTTTTAAAACAAGATAATAGATGATGTAGTATGATGAATTGTGAGAAAAACTATTTTAACAAACATAAGAAAAAAAAAAGTAACCATGTTGCATTATAATTTGGAACTCTACATGTTTCTGGAACACATTCTATGGATGCAAAATTTTCATTTTCAACATCCAATTGAATATTTATATTAGGTGGATGGTCATACCCCTCACTTAATTGGAGATCACCTTGTTTCCCTTCATGCCTTTGCTCATTTTGAAGAGGAGGGAGTTGTTTGGAGGTTGTTTAATAGTTGTTTCTTTCTACATTTATTTCGTCTTTATTTTTAATTTCCAATTGTTCCACTATTACTTTAGCCCTTCTTGTAGCAGACCTTCATCTACCAACTTGATTGTGTAGAATCCTATATTGTTTTATTTGATTTTCTATCATTTATTCTTGTTGACATCTACGACTCTCTCTTCAATATTATCTTTAATTCTAATATTAAAATTACTGATTCTAATATTTAAAACAAATTATTTAAATCTAATATTGAAATCACTAAATATAATATTTAAAACAAATTATCTAAATCTAATATTTCTGTAATATTGAAATTACTAATTCTAATATTTAAATCAAATTATCTAAATGTAATATTGAAATGAATAATTCCAATATTTAAATCAAATAATCTAAATGCAATGTTGAAACCACTAAATGCAATATTGAAATCACTAAATGCAATATTGAAATCACTAAATATAATATTTAAATCAAATTATCTAAAATGAATTATTTTAATATAATATTTAAATTAAAATGGTAATATTTAAATACTAAAAGAAATGAACAGTATTGACAAAAATGGAGAGCGGACAGACGAGGGCAAAGTAAGGGTACCATAGAAAATTCTAGTTTCAGAGTGCACGGACGAGTACAGAGCAAGGGCATGAAAGGAATTTCCATTTCCAGAGGAGTAATCAAGATATACGACAAAAGGTAAGCCAGGATGGTTCACGACAACATTTTGTGGCCCATACCCTCATGTAAATCTTTTCAACATTTTTTGCGGGCCTCCAATTGTACAACTAGCCAAGAAACGTGAAACAAGCTACAATGTTAAAGGTTTTCAGAGCTTTACCTTTGTACAGAAGAATCAAGCTCAATAAGGTGTAGGTAATTAGAATGTTTTGAATATCTTTAAAGGAAAAGCAATAGTCTAACCAACAAAGCCTTTCTTTTTCAATCCATGGTTTTATGTCAGGGTTTCTAAGCGCCTACAAAACAAGAAACACATTATGGAACCAACACAAAAAAAAGTCATTTTCTCTAATACCATGGCAGACCCACCAAATTTTCAAGGATTTTCTACCTATGATCATGGAGAATCAACCAGACAAGTAGCTATGAGACCCAGGGTTAATATCAAGAAAACAAAGCCTGCCCCACTCACAATGCCCTTCAAAATGCAAGCTAGGTGGGAAAAAAATTCAAATTATAATCACCCCCTTTTTCTTAAAATAGGTAATTGGATAAGGCTTGATAGGAACGGTGAGCCTAAGACAAAATAGAAGCAACAAATATTTGATATATGTGAAGGAAATCCTCCAGGTTCTCTAGCACATATTGGGAAACCATATAGATTTAGATTGGAAAGGTAGGAGATTAATGAGGGAAAAGAAAGTTCACATTTAGGTCCCAGAGCAGACACCCACAAAGTAGTGCAGTTTGGAGAACCCTTCAATCCAAAATCAGTTAAATAAATCTGGCAAGCCAAGAAAGTTCATAATACTGCACTGCAATGTAAGCATGCATCAAATGCTACCTTGGTCCAGCATAATACATCAAACATCAGGGACATTATGTTACCATAACATATGTCGTAGGATCATATTGGATATCTTCGGTAAGTAGCACTTATTGGTAAGTTTTCAAATCATGGTTTATTGTTTTTCAGATATTAGGGCTTGGGATTTTTAATCTTGGGTTGGGCGGAAGGATATTTTTTACCTGGACTCTAAGTCAGGTTAATTTATTGCAATTTTTGAGTCAGTCAGTTAGAGGGATTGTATTCATAAGTGCAAATGTTGGTTTTGTAAAGGGTTTGGACTTTTTACTTTGATTTAGACACCTAACTTCATACCAGACAAGAAGGCATGTCATGTTTTCCCTAAATGGTTAGCTTTTCTTTTATTACCTCTTGAATATAGGGATGTAGACATTATGGAAATCATTGATAACAGAGTAGGTATCTTTATCAAACATGATCTCATCCCCTATGATCTCTCACATTGTGACATTCAGGTTTCTATTCTTATTGATTCTTCAAAGGTTTTACTGAGCCATATCAAAATCAAATCAAAATGGGGTGTGTTGGATCAAAGCATTATTCTACAAACTAATGATATTATTCATAAGTATCAAAAAAATTCTAGGCATTTTACTACACAATGTAAGTCGATAAGTCATACAGAGGTGTTAATTTGTAAGGATCATTGTACAGATCCTAAAGGATGCTCACTTAAGGAATTTGCACAAGATATCTATGAGAGATCCATCCACCTCTCATATTTTCCATCCTACAAAATTTCTGAAGCACTGACAGACTGTGATGATCACTACACAAATTCAACAGTGTGTTTAAATAAGGTCTCAGAATAGGGTAACATTGTCGATCTACCAAATCTGCCATCATACACATTTTCTATAGAACTACTTGTCATTTATTATTTCTATAAAGTGTTCATACAACATCAAAATTCAATTGATCAGGTCACTCCACCAATAGTCAAGCTACTAGAGTGGAAGAAAGCTGAGCCCTCCAACCTAGAGGTCAACAATATTGTTCATCTGTTAATGTTTGAAGAATATCTGATTAATATGGGAAATATGCATGAAGTATTCAACAAACAAACTGTAGTTGAATTAAAATGTTGGAGGCTTATCGATCAGATGATCACACAACTTGCCAAGAAAATGATTTACACAAATGTGACATAGGTCAAGGATACACAAATATTTGATAATGAATCACTTCAGACTATCACAGTCCCCCATTCTCACACTAGTTTAGATCATCACAATGCATATAAAGATACCATCATCCCGTAGTCCCAACCAAAAGATAAAACCTATGATGCAATAGAGGATATCAAAGCACTAATATGAAGTCTCAAGATAGACAATGAATTTAATCATGATGCTCAATCAGATATGTTGAGTCCACAAAATCAGAGGCATGAAAAGTTCATGGATCAGTGGAGCTTAGACATAGTAGATTTTGCTACAGATATGTTTGAGGAAGTTCCCTCATACAATGGGAACATGGGCAAGTTTGGTGAAATTCCTATGCAACTAGGGATGATGGAAAGGATTAAGAACTTTCCTCAAATAGAAATAAAAATATAGGATGACAATGATAAGGATGAGATTGTACCAAATGATGTTAAAGAAAAACATAGCCCACAGTTAGCTACCTTTCCAAAGAGATACGATCATAACTTAATATTATCCATTGACAAAATCCCTAACCAAATGATACTAGGAAAATTGATGCCAAAAAAGAGAGGGAGGAAACCAAAGGGCATTAAGACTAATGCAGAAATTGCAGCTGGTATCCAGTGAACATTGGATGGTAAATTTACATCGAAAAAAAGAGTTACAAGGAGAACTAAGGGTTCTCCTTTTCAGCAATGAGGATTGCCTCATGGAATGTCAGAGGCCTCAACACCTCTAACAAGAGATGTAGAATCAAGAAAGGACTCGATTCTATGAGGGCTGATATTATAATGTTAAAAGAAACTAAGATGTCAAAAGAGACTTTTGATAACACAATAGGGAAATGGACAAGCTGGAAATTGGTCCACATACAGGACATTGGAGCTTCAGGGGGTATGTGGTATTATGGGATCCAAAAATAGTTCAAGGAAAACTTATAGATCAGAATGATAACTGACAATTACTAAATGTTATTATATTCGATCTATCATTTATCCTGATAAATGTGTATGGCCCCACGGAAACACATGACAAACACAAGCTATGGTAGAATCTGACACGCATCATCCAAATCCAAAATGTACAACACTTAATTATGGGTGGAGACTTCAATGCTATTCTAATTCAATTAGAGAAGAATGGGGGAATCATCCCACCGTTGAAAACTATTCAAGATTTCTCAAATTTCATAGAGGATAATGATCTGATGGATATTGAACCTAACAAGGGATCCTACACATGGACCAATAAGAGGGTTGGTTTCTCTTAGATAGAAGTAAGATTGGATAGATTTCTTATTTTACGGGAGTGGAAACTCACAAACATCAGTTTTCACTCAAATTATGGTGTGTCTAGGATCGGATCACTTTCCCATTTCTTTACAACTAGATTCTCCAAAGACTAATCATGGGTTTCAACATCAACCGTCTTTTATATTTGAAAGTATGTGGCTACGTCATCCTCAATTTTTTCCTCTACTCAAGCAATGGTGGGTAAGTTCCCTACATTATGATGGATCTAAAATGCACCAATTTGCTGAAAAAATGAAGTATATCAAGAAAAATATTACCAAATGGAATGAGTTGGTATTCACAAACATTTTCAAAGAAAAAGAAGATGTCAAAAAATAGCTGGTTGATATTTTTGAAAAGACCATCAAACAGGGCATGGATAACGATAATTATGATAGGTAGAAAACTCTTCAACTAAAATGGGAAGAATTATGTAGTAGAGAGGAGGAATATTGGAAACAAAAGTCACGATAAATTTGGCTAAAAGAGGGTGACAAGAACACTAAATTTTTTCATGCTTCTGCACAACAAAAAAAGGCTACAAATCATATTTTTTCAATCAATCATGTAGACTTAGGTAACAAAATTGTTGATGCTTGTGGCATTCAAAAAGAAGGGGTATAGTTTTTACAAAATATCCTTGCACCAAAAAATTTACCAGTACCAGATGCACTTCATGTGCAATATCTTCTTGATGCTATCCCATCAATTATGTCAGAATCTAACAATGTCACCTTAATGGCCCCTTTCACAATTTATGAACTAAGACGAGTAGTCTTCTCTTTACATCCAGATAAAGAATGTGGTCTAGATAGTTTCACATCTTTATTATTTTATGCTTACTGGGATTTCATTGGGTTGGAGTTGCTAGGGGTTATTGAAGAATCCAGAAAAAGAAAATCTATGCTAAAAAACTACAATACAACTAACATAGCCATTATCCCAAAGATTACGACACCAAAAATGTTCTTAGATTTCAGACCGATCTCTCTATGCAACACCATTTATAAAATCATAATGAAGTCAATCTGTCTAAGATTGCAACATCTAATACCTCTTCTTATGTCGCAAGAACAAGGAGGCTATGTGCCTGGTAGGGAAACTATGGAAGGGGATCTAGTTGCACACGAGGTTCTTCACTCAATTAATACAAGAAAATATTTTGTAAGGCCCACCCCATTTCCACCTTTCCCTCGACACTTCGATGTCGAAGGATTAAGGGTGTTGTAGTATCTGGATGATTGGTAAATCCCTAACAGATTTTTACCTCAGGATAGAACTATCTATTGTACCTTCATATCAGTACCTATTTTAGTGTCGCAATGACAGAAGTGATATCTCTAGGTTGTTAATTGTGTAAGTGAATCTTGGATGTAGTATGTTACCCTATGGATCATAGATCCAACTAGATTATTAAGGGTCCATTGAGTACTTTTTTCGAAAGGATTAGATTCTAGAAGTCGAGATGAAAATGCCAAATTAGTTATGTGTTAAGTCTTAAGTTATCTTGGATTAAATTAATAGTTGAAGTGATGATT
>MU224021.1:794344-805605 GCA_018584345.1 Thuja plicata | reverse complement strand
TATATATATATATAATTATTTATGTCATGTTATGTTTCATATCATGTTGTTTTGGATCTACTGATGTGTGCATTGAGTGTGCAGGAAAAGTTGACCATGGATCTATATCGGGGACCCAGTACTGGAACCTATGTAAATACCCATACATTCCAAGGCCCTATCTATATAAAGAGACATGGACCTCATTGTTTATGTGGTTATTTTGTAAACATGTTTTGCATGTGTGTTATCAAATTAGTAAATGTTCATGTGATTGAGTCATGTCCTTTGTTTTAATTTAATGTGTTAAATTTGACAATTGTTGTAATTTAATGTTGACATGGCTAGTAAAGGGAACTAGGGTTAGTTATAGGTTAACTAAGGTTATCTTGGAATAGTACCCAAGCTTACCCCAGGCTTAGAAGTTTCTATAAGTCTTCTTGACTTAGAAATCCGTAGGTTAACTTCAAGGTTAGTTTTAGAAGGTCTTTTGGGTTCCCAGGGGGTAACCAGGGTCAGTTTTAGTCACCCAAATTGGTACCCTATGGGTTAGGGGTCATTTTCCATCTTTAATGAACCTCTAAACTCATTTATTACTCCCCTAAAGTGTCACTTTCAGACTTGAGCGAATTTTGAATAGGAGTGTAACCTTGGTTAACCTCACTCTCTCTTCTACCCAAGTTTCATTTGACTTCACCCATGGAGAGTTAGTCAAGTGGATAGTTAAGGGTTGGTTAGAGTTCCCTCACCTTTGGGATAAGCCTTTCTCTTTTTGAAGGTTTGCCTATTTAGGGAAGGATTTGGGATGAGTTGAGTGTTCACCCACTCTCTACCCTTAGAGACAGAATTCAGTTTGAAGGAGCTTTTGGAGAAGGATCTTATGAAGGATAGCTTAACACCATTTCTCTTCTCACCTTAGCTTTGGATTAAGGTTGGATCTCTTTAAAGTAAATTATTTTTGTCCATGTGTTTTCTTGAGCTTGAAAACTCCACTAATGGATTCCTATGTGTTTTGAAGTTTTATTTTTGAAATTAAGATTTTATGTTTTGTTTCATCATGTCTTTATTTTGTGATGGGATTTCAAATGGGTCTTCAAGGCACACTCAACCTTGGGAGGGCAGAGTAACCTTGAAGGGGTAGATAGAAATGATTCCTGTTAGTGTAGAGTCTCCCATGTGTGGAGGAAAAAACACGGGGTAACATGATACCCATGATGCCAAGAAGGGCCTGAGGGCACCTAGGAGGCATAAGGAGGTTGTTTCAGGACTGCATCTTGTGAAGATGGTCCTTTACAAGTCCATGTGAGGCTTGTGTTTTCATTTAAATTCTTGGTTTTCTCCTATAGTGAGGTCTACCACTACCCCTGTTTTCAGGAAGGCCTCTTGGAGACCTTCCTCTTGTTCAAACTTGTGATTGGGAAACATTCTTGTGTTATATTTCTTGTTTGTGTTTCTACAAGTTGAGTTATGTCTGTTTGTATCCCGTTCCAAGTTGGATCCCCAAGCTCAGGGGTGGCCTTGTAAAGGCCTAGGTTGGGAGGTGAGCCTCCATGGTCGACCATATCTTGTATAGGTTCCTGTTGGGAGCATGAAGAGGCACCTCTTCCTTTTGTGTGAGATGGGTATGGCTAAAAAAATGATCATTTGCAACCTTTGATGTTTTAGTAATTTCATTGTTTCAAGTTGGTATTAGGACCTTTGTGAAGATTTGTAACCTTTCATTATTTTGTAATCTTTTATTCCAATCTATAGATAGAGATCCTTTATTATTGTAAATACACTTTATTCATTGAATTGGGAAAAGATTTGAGAACTTGTAATTTTATGCGTTTACTGAATTTCCTTGAGTTACTCCTTATCAATAGATTAAGCATAATATAGATATTCATGGTTTTAAGATAATAAAACTTCAAAATGGTATTATGACATTGATTTACTTAATAGTAAAAACTTGGATCGCAAGGAGAAGTAACTATCTAGTTAGTATCCTACTTCTTTATAATGTCATTGTTAAAACTTAAAAGTATATACTTCATCAAAGAAGGAATGGAAGTTTTAATAAAATTTATTGTTCCTTTCTTTTGGGTGTGTTATTGAGAACAAAAAAAATATATACATATTCATTACTTCGAGATTTTTATGAGGTTTAAAAAAAAAAAAAAAAAAATTAAAGTGCTCAAATAATAATTCCTTCTTACATGATTTTAGGGATAAAATATGGATGCTTACCATGTCTTAAATTAAAAAATTTATTCCCTAGGTATCCTTTGTTTGATACAGAGTATTATGTTTTCACCAGTCTGTATTTATTTATTTTATCTCTTGTTGTAGCTTTTCTTTATAATTATTTATTCGATGTCATTTTAAATGTATAAAGGGGAAAATTTTAATTTATAAACATCCTTTACGTCTGGCGGTGCCTCCTGCTTCTTCCTCTGCCTCCTCCGCTCTCTGTGGTAAGGCAAAACATCTGCTTGCTTTGTGCCCTACAGAAGAAGAAGAAAAACAAACGGGGATAAAAGACTTTAAAGCATTTAGGTCAGGGTTTAAAAATTATTATTTAATTTAGTTGGAATCTTTTTATATTATCATGGTGCAAGTTTTAAACATAGTTCCCTTTTAATTATTAATTGATTTTTATTTTATTTTTGTATTATATATGTAAATTTAATATTAATTTTATTATAAATATTATACATATTTTAATTAATAGCTATTTAATAAAAGTAAAAATATTATAGATAAAAAATTAAAAAGAAACTTTATATTATATATTATAGAATAATATATATTATATAATAGATGTAATATATATATATATATATATATATATATATATATATATAGTAAATTTTTTAAATATATAATAGTTTAAAAATAAATGTTTACATTATAAAATATAAAATATAGTATCTATGTTAAAAATAGTGACTTAGGATTGGTTGATTTTGCGAAAACTAATTCACTATTCGTGCACAACGGAATGCAATAGTATATTGCCTATGACAAGTACAATAACATTTGCTTTCCCTTTTTAGATTAATTTTAAAATGTTATGATTTAAATATATGTTGTTTAAATAAGAATTTAAAGAAATTTTTGAGTAAACTTATACTACCATCTCCATTTTTATAGGAAGAAAAATATGAAGTAAAGAATAACATTTTTTATTCCTATTGAATAGGAGCAAAAATAGGAAAGTAAGAATGACATTTTTTTTTTTTTTAAAAGAAAAAAATATCTAATAATATCTTTTACATGTATATTATAAAATGATATTCTAGAAGTTGAATTTATTTAGATTAATATTTAAATCTCTGATTTATTCTAGAAGGATTAATCAAAGTATTAGATAGATAATTTGCATTTTATCTAAGCATTTTGGTTATTTATTTAATTAATAAATATTGATTCATTAGTTTTTTTTTTATGTTTGTGTTTTAAATTATTTATAGGGGTATTTATTTAAAGGACTTTTAAAATAATGTTTAAAATGTTATTAATTTATTAAATCATCTTTTTAAAAACTTTTTGACCTCGATGATGTCATTCAACGTTTAGCGGACCTAGGCAATCTCTTGCCATCATGGATTATTTTTTCTCAAAGGATTTATGTTCTGTTGACCGAATTTGTGCACTGTTGAATTTTGGTCAACCATGGTCAAACCTTGTCCGTTCCTCCTGATTTTTGCACCAGGTGTTCTCTATACCCTCAAGACCATAGGATTCTAGTTTCACGCCATTCGGTGATGGTTGACTTTTTGGTCAACCTTGGTTGACTTTTGGTCAACTATCTTGATTTGTGTGTGTGATCCTTCCTAAGGGCTTAGCGGGCCCTAGGAACTCCCTTTCACATATTTCAGAGTATAGTTGACTTTTGGTCAACTCTAGTTGACTTTTAGTCAACTGTCTCGATTTGCATGACCGATCAAGGTTTCTAGTTTAGGAATCCTTGCAAGATAGTTCTAAGAGATATCTTACCCCACATGACCTTCCAGTTACTGTTTCTCCTTTGTACCATTTCGCATGCATATGCTATACCCTTGGGGTAGCATAACCTCTCCTTTTAGTGCGTTTTAAAAATTTTTGTTTGTGTGTTTTTGCCCAAACTTTTGGGCATGACATTTTGGTATCAGAGCCATGTTTAGCAACATTGGGAACCTAACCCACTACGTTATCACTAAATTTGTCTTGCATATGTAGGATGCCACTTGTTACTAGTCAAGCCCGTCAGCAAGGGCATGGTTGAGCACATGTCCCCGCGACAGACATAGAGGTACGACCCAAAGTAGAGGATTGTAGGAGGGATCAAAGTCCACCTCCTGAACCCCATCCCGATCCTAATGCAGCTCTATTATTTTTCCTTTCAGAACCTGGCCGGGCTCATTCTGGACCGCATGCCACTTGTTAATCAGGAAAGAGAGAGAAGTAGGAGCCCACCTCCTAGAGCAGGAGGGAATTGAGTAGATCAGGAAGATGAATCCATTACAGTAGCAGGTGGTGTTCCTAGGGGTGGTGCGCAGAGACTCAATAGGGCACCCCCTGACATTGGGAATCAAATCACAAAGTTGATGAGGCTTAAAATGCCTCCCTTCATAGGAGAAGCAGATGGGGCAGGAGCTGAGGCTTGGCTTTTAAGCCGGGAGAGGTGCTTTGGGTTGCAGAATTATGCCAGAAACCTTATTGCAATTCTTTTGCTTAGAGATGGGGCATCCACTTGGTGGAGGCATGAGGAGACCAAGGGACTCATAGACATTAATACCCTCACGTGGGGAGCTTTCCTCGAGTTCTTCAGAGAGTGGTATATTTTAGAACTATTTAGATAGTACCATATAGATGAGTTCCATGACCTCCGGCAATGAGGTCTTACAGTAACCCAGTATGAGGGAAAGTTTCTCAACCTCCTACCCTATGTTGAATACATGGGAGACGAGAAGCTGCAGGTGAACAGGTTCATCAAGGGATTAAATGTTGCAATTTTGGATAGGGTACACATGGTACCTTCAGGGAACTTAAGGTTCACAGTGGACATGGCCTTGGTAGCCAAAGAAATAGTCTGGGGCCCACAGGATTATAGGGATAGGTCGCAGAACCACAATACCTCATCTCAGGCCTCTGGATATCAGAAAAACACGTGGAAGGGGAATCAGAGGAACTCTACAGGGACATTTAGGGCCCCATAGTAGCAACAGCCACAACAGTCATAGAAGAACCAGTGTTAGAGGGCACCTTAGGTTCAGCAGGGCTCTAAGCCCAAGCAGTGGCATTCATAGGGTCCTAAGAAGGACCAGAGACCTCAGGCACCATATACCCCTCCAGCACAGACTCAATATTCCTCTAGGGGTGGCTATAGTGGTTCATCTAGGACCGCAGGATCTCAGTATTCTAGGCCTTCTGGTGTTCTGGTTCAGTCATGGGAGCCATGTTACACTTGTGGTGCCATGGGGCACTTAGCAAGAGAGTGCCCACAGGGTGGTAGTTAGTGTGCAGTGGTTTCAGAACCAAAAATTGGGGACAGGGGGAAGTCCTACATGGTTTTTGCAGAAGTAGACAACCACCAGGTAGAGCACCAAGCTACTGTTATTGAGGCCTTAGGTAAGATCAGAGGTAGTGATGTTACTATTCTTTATTATATAGGAGCCACTGACTCCTTTGATTCTCCATTGGTTGTGGAGCATTGCGGGCTAGTGGAAACTAGACAAGAGGTTAGATGGGAAGTAGAGTTAGCTTCAAGAGCTACAGTTTCCGTGACCTCGATGGTCAAGGATTGTCAGATCTAGATTGGTGGCATGACCACCATAGCTGATCTCAGAGTCACTCCCCTTGGATCTTATGAACTAGTTTTTGGCATGGATTGGCTAAGTGCCCACAGAGCCAAGCTAGGTTATCGTAAGAAGAGGATTGAATGTTTGGATGATGATGGTACAAATATAGTTATTAATGGGGTTCATAGGCCTATATCCCTCCATGTGATATCTGCCATGCAACTTAAGTGATGCATGCAAAAGGGATGCCAATTGTATGCCATCACCATCAATGATAGGGAAGAAGAGACAGAGAAGGAAACTTCTCTTGATGACTTCCCCATTCTTCAAGAGTTTGCAGATGTGTTTCTATCAGAGCTACCTGGTATGCCTCCTCATAGGGCAGTAGACTTTCACATTGATCTTGTACCAGGAGCTGAGCTAGTTTCTAGAGTACCTTATAGAATGACCACTAATGAGCTTAATGATCTCAAGATACAAATTGAGGAACTGTTAGAGAAAGGACACATTCATCCTAGTGTTTCTCCATGGGGTGCACCAGTTATCTTTGTGAAGAAGAAAGATGGATCGCTTAGGTTGTGCATGGATTACCGACAGTTGAACAAAGTTACCATCAAGAATCGGTATCCACTTCCTAGGATCGATGACTTGTTTGATCAGTTGTAGGGTGCTTGAGTCTTCTCTAAGAATATAGACCTCAAATAGGGTTACCATTAGTTAAGGATCGTGGATAGTGATATTCACAAGACCTCATTCTGCACTAGATATGGCCACTATGAGTTCACTTTGGTTCTATTGAGTCTCACGAATGCTCCAACTGTGTTCATGAGTCTTATGAACAGAGTATTCCGAACCTTCCTTGACAAGTTTGTAGTGGTGTTTCTTGATGACATCTTGATATATTCCAAAGATGAGAGAGAGCATGAGGAACACTTGAGGCAAGTTTTGCAGTGTCTTAGAGAAAATTAGTTTTATGGTAGCTTGTTGAAGTGTTCTTTCTTCAGAGCGAAGGTCAAGTACCTTGGCCATGTTATTTTTGGTGATGGGATCTCAGTAGACCCATCGAAGATTGATGCCATTATGGATTGGCCAGCACCTACCACCGTGACCAAGGTTAGGAGTTTCATGGGTTTAGCCGGTTACTACAGATGGTTTGTTAATGGTTTCTCTTAGGAAGCACACCCCATTACTTCTCTTCAGTGAAAGGGAAAGAAGTTTGAGTGGACTGAGAAGTGTGATAGGGCTTTTTGAGAGCTCAAGAGAGCACTTACCAGTGCACCCATTCTAGCTATTCCAGAGCCTTCAGTAGACTTTATGGTTTGCACAGATGCTTCTTTAGATGGTTTAGGAGTAGTCCTTATGCAAGGTGGGTGAGCTATAGCCTACGAGTCTAGGAAACTAAAGACTCATGAGCTCAACTACCCTACCCATGACCTTGAGCTCACAGCAGTGGTGCATGATTTAGTCAGATGGAAAAAATTTCTTTTAGGACATCGATTCAAACTTAATTCAGACCATTAGAGTCCTTAATACATCTTCACTCAGCCAAACCTTAATGCTAGACAGAGGAGATGGATGGAGTTCTTATGTGAATATGATTTTGATGTCCATTACATCAAAGGGAAAGAGAATGTGGTCGCAGATGCCTTGAGTAGGAGATGACACGAGTTTTATTCTATGTCTACTGGCACAGATTTGAGAGATCGCATCCTTCATCACTTATATGAGGATGAGATGTATGCAGAGGTGTGTGAGTTGATTCGATCTCAGAGACCCCTTGAGGGGAATTTTTTAGAGTATACCTTGGAGTTCGATGGGCTTTTGCGTCATAGAGGATGTATCTATATACCTTCTTCTGAAGGATTGCATGAGTTTGTGATACTTGAGGCTCATAGGGCCCCTTATGTAGTGCATCCTAGAGTTAAGAAGATGCATGCCAATTTAAGGCAGCTATATCATTGGCCAGGCATGAGGTTGCAGATTGTAGAGATGGTAGCTAGATGCCTAGAGTGCTAGAGGGTGAAGGAAGAACACCATCATCCAGGTGGTCTGCTTCAGCCTCATGAGGTACTAGTGTGGAAATGGGACACCATATCTATGGATTTCATATTAGGCCTTCCTATGTCTTCTCATCATCATGATGCAATCATGGTGACAGTCGACAAGTTGACTAAGGTGGCTCACTTTTCACCCATGTGTACTACCTTTACTGCACCAGTAGTGGCACAAGTGTTCTTGCGAGATATAGTCAGACTACATGGTGTACCTCATAAGATCATCTCAAATAGAGATTCTCTCTTCACTTCATCCTTTTGGAGAGAACTTCAGGCAACTATGTGTACTAGACTCAACTTCAGTATGGCTTATCATCCTGAGACAGATGGTCAGACCGAAAGGGTCAATAAGATATTGGAGGACATGCTTTGCATGTATGTCATGGACCATCAGACCTAGTGGGAAGAATACCTACACCTAGTGGAGTTTTCCTATAACAAAAGGCACCAGACTTCCTTGGGTATGCCTCCCTACCAAGCTCTTTATGGTAGACCATGCAGGACCCCACTCAGTTGGGATAGGATCAAGGATAGAGTTTCAATTGGTTTTGAGCTAGTCAGGGATATGGAGTAGCAGGTGACTTTGATTAGGCAGCGACTTGAGGAAGCTTAGGATAGGCATAAGAAGTATGCAGATGTGAAGAGGATTGACTGAGCCTATCTAGTTGGAGACAGAGTCTTCTTGAGAGTGCAACCACATAAGATTCCAATCGGTTTTGGAAAGGGCTCTAAGCTAGCACCCCATTTTGTTGGACCTTTTTAGATCCTCGAGAGGATAGGACCAGTTTCTTACCATTTAGCATTGCCACCTAGCTTTTCACGCATCTATGATGTGTTTCATGTTTTTGTTCTGAGGAAGTATATATATGATGAGTCTCATGTGATAGATTGGGATGCCTTGCAGGTGGAGTCAAATGGACAGCTGGCTTTGGAGCCAATTCGTATATTGGCTCGGTGGACATTGGGTCTTTGAGGCAGAGAGCTGAACCAGGTTAGGGTCCAGTGGGATTTCTATGACAATATTATAGCCTCTTGGGAGGAAACATCATAGATGAGATCATAGGACCCTCACCTATTCGATGAACTCCAGGAGGAAGTTCATGCCTAGAGGGGGTGGATGTGAGACCTACTTTAGACTGTTATAGTTTTACTATTTTGTTCTCATGCTTTCAGTAGTTATACTTTGATATACTTTGACTATTGGAGACTTTTTATACATTTGAGGATAGGTGGAATCCTGTGTTATATATTCAACACCAGATTTTGTAATCAGGGTACTTTTGTGTTGCAGGGATAGTACAAACTATAGGGCCTAGGGCACACCCACATACCGGCCTCCTTGCAGATACAATGCGTAATTACACAACAACAGAGTGAGAGAAGAGAAATGCAGATATCTTTATCATTAATATCATCAAACTCAATACATGCCAGGATATAAGGCCTTCTTGGTTATGACCATATACATCAAAATGTATTACAATTCGATCTTCCTACTATAGAGATCTCAGACCTTCAATATCTTAACATATTCCTTCTTGCTCTAAGACTTTCTATCAAACTAAGAACATACAACTATATAAATACAAGAGTCTAACCACTAAGTCCATGCTCAATAACAAAGGTGAGACCCAAATTTAGGTCCACACAGATCCCAAGATAGATCCCAAATAAATCTAGCTATCAAAATTAAATGAAGAATTCAGCCACCGCTCCAACTTCCAAAATAGACCAACTCGGCACAGGCACAGCCGAGAAACAGAGCACTCGGCAATAGAAAGTCAAGCAGCACCAACATAAAAATCTAAGCAATAACAACATAGGATGCCGAGCAACAACAACACAAGATCCCGAGCAATAGAAACCATGTCGAGCAATAGAAACCATGTCGAGCAGCTTCCAAACAACTAAAGAGTAAAACAAACATATTTTTGGGCGTGCAGGATTGCCATTAACCCAAGATGCTCTTGCATCAGACACCTGGGGTTGAAAAGAAATGATTCCCTGAATCATCTGTCAGGTCCAACCTGAAATGAATCCAACTTAGATTGAGAAATCCAAGATGAGTCCTCAATTGGTCTGTTTTTCCACTTTACCAAATATTCCATGTATTCCTTTCCTCTTGTACTTCTGCCAACTCTCTGCTTCAGGATCTTCTCAACTTCCTCTATCTGTTTCTTAGGGTAATCACTTGGTATAATTACTTCTTCATCAGATTCATGATATTCATGCAAGTCTGAAATATTGAATATATGTGATATATCTATGTCATCAGGTAATTCAACTTCATAAGCATTTCCATTGTCAAATCTTCTCAGTATTTTACAAGGACCAAATTTCTTCATCTTTAGTTTCCCATATGTTCCAATAGGAAATATTCCTTTCTTCAAATGAACCATCACAGCATCACCAAATTCAAATGTCTTATGTCTTCTTGATCTTTCTGCATCATCTTTGTATTTCCGATTACTTTTCTCCAGATTTTTCTTTACATCCTCATGCAATGTTTTCATAAATTCTACAAATTCTTTTGCTTCAGTTTTTCTTCTCTCTTCACCAACAACGTTTCTCAAATTTGATATAGCTCTAGGCTGAGTGCCATGAACAATCTCAAATGGTGTTTTTCCAGTACTTCTATTTACTGAATTGTTGTATGCAAACTCTGCTTGTGCCAACATCAAATCCCAATTTCCTAGTGCGTCTCCAACTAAACATCTCAATAAGCTACCCAAACTTCCATTCACAACTTCTGTTTTTCCATCAGTTTGTGGATGAAATGTAGAACTAAATTTTAACTCAATATCCAACTTCTTCCAAAGTGTTCTCCAAAAGTAGCTCACAAATTTACTGTCTCTGTCAGAGATGATACTTCTTGGTAATCCATGCAATCTGACAATCTCCTTAAAGAAAAGATCTGCTATATGGACTGCATCTGATGTTTTCTTACATGGTATGAAATGTGTCATTTTAGAAAATCTATCCACAACAACAAATATGGAATCATTACCTCTTGTTGTCCTTGGACGTCCAAGAATAAAATCCATGCTGATATCACTCCAAGGTTTCTACGGAACAGTAATAGGTGTATACAAACTAGTATTCTGACTCCCTCCTTTTACAACTTGACAGACTCCACAACTTTTCATGAATTTTTGAACATCCTTATACAACTAAGGCCAAAAATACCTCTCCTTTAGCAAACTCGATGTTTTATCAATGCCAAAGTGTCCAGCCAATCCACTACTATGTTTCTCTTTTATCAAATTGATTCTCATTGATCCTCTTGGTATGCACAACTAAATACCTTTAAAAAACATATCTTCCTGAATGAAATATTCTTCATACTTACTTGATTGATTTGTATTAGGTGCTCTGCACACTCTCCACTGCTCTAAAAAATCAGGATCATCTTCATACAATTTCTTCATGTCATCAAAGCCAAGAACTTCAATTCTCATTTCAG
>MU224021.1:781178-794294 GCA_018584345.1 Thuja plicata | reverse complement strand
CACACTCTCCACTGCTCTAAAAAATCAGGATCATCTTCATACAATTTCTTCATGTCATCAAAGCCAAGAACTTCAATTCTCATTTCAGTCAACAAAGATCTTCTTCTACTCAATGCATCAACAAATCTATTAGAAACTCCACTCTTATGCTTAATCACAAATGTAAAACTCTGCAAATACTCTACCCACTTCATATGTCTTTGATTCAACTTGTTTTGACTACCCAAATACTGTAAAGCTTTATGATGAGTATACAACACAAATTCATTTGGCATCAAGTAATGCCTCCACTTCTTCATAGCTTCCACAATAGCATAGAACTCTTGATCATAAACATAATATTTTCTCTTTGCATCATTCAACTTTTCACTAAAAAAAGCAACAGGTTTACCTTCTTGAGTCAACATAGCTCTAATGGAACTTCCACTTGCATCACACTCAACTTGAAATACCTTATTGAAATCAGGTAAGGCTAGCACAGGTAATTCAACAACCTTTAACTTCAAAGCTTCAAAACTCTTATCAGCTCCATGTGTCCATTTGAATTCCCTTTTGTCTCCTCTTATTGTCTCAGTCATAGCATTGCAAATAGAACTGAAATTTCTGATAAATTTTTTGTAAAAACTTGCCAATCCATGAAATGATCTTACCTTTGTAACATTCTCAGGTGTAGGCCAACTCATTATAGCTTCAACCTTCTCTGGATCCATCTTTAAACCATTAGCTGAAATCACAAAACCCAAATATACAAGCTCTTCTTTCATGAAAGAACACTTCTTTAGATTTATCAGCAACTTTTCCTCTTTCAATCTCTGCAACACTTGTTTTATGTGCATCAAATGTTCTTCTCTGGTTTTACTGAATATCAGAATATCATCTAGGTATACAATCACACATTAATTCAAGAATTTTTTCAAAAATTCATTCAGAAATCTCATAAATGTACTTGGTGCATTAGTTAAACCAAAAGGCATAACCAACCACTCATACAAACCTTCTTTCATCTTGAAAGCAGTTTTCCATTCATCTCCTCTGATTCTGATATGATGATATCCACTCTTTAAATCAATTTTAGTGAGATACTTTTCTCCACTCAAACAATCCATTATGTCATCCATTCTTGGTATAGGAAACCTATACTTGATTGTGATTTTGTTTATTGCTCTGGAATCAATGCATATTCTCCATTCTCCATTCTTTTTAGGTGCCAACACAATAGGTACTGCACACGGACTCAAACTTTCTCTGATTAAGCCTTTGTTCAACAATTCATGAACTTGTTGATTGAGCTCTTCATTTTTAGTAGGTGTCAACCTATGTGGTGCTTTATTTGGTAAAATAGCTCCAAGAATCAGATCCATATAGTGACTAATATCTCTAATTGGTGGCAAACCATCAGGTACATTATCTGAAATTATTTCTTTGTATTCAGTCAACAACTTCTCAAATTCTGTAGGTATGTCATCTTCTGTATTCTTACTTGGTTTGTTAGGAATCAAAGCATACCAAATATCATCTCTTTTCAGATCTTTAACAAACTGTCTACCTTCCATCAGACAAATGTTCATAGATGTACATAACTCATCAGCAGATTCTTCAATCAAAGGTAACAAAATTTGCTTCTTACCATCAACCCAAATAGAATATCTATTCAACCTTCCATCATGTATAGCATGTCTATCATATTTCCAAGGTCTACCCAACAAAATATGATAATAATCCATTGGAATAATATCACATAACACCTTATCATAGTACTTTCCAAGTTTTAGATCCACAAAACATTGTTCTCTTACCATTAATGTGTGCTCATCTTTGATCCATGAGATCTAATAGGGTTTTGGATGCTTCATCATCTCCAACTGTAATTTGGTGACCATGTCTTCATATGCCAAATTTTTTGAGCTTCCACTGTCAACAATGACTTTCCAAACTTTGTCTACAACTCTACATCTGGTTTTGAGCAAACTTTTCCTGATAGGATCTTGCTTATCTTTCTCACTCCATAGTATCCTTTTGATCATGAGATTATTTTCAGGTTCATTGGATGTCTCCTCTTGGATTAATGCATTTCTGCTACTGCTACCACCTTTCTTGCTTGCATGTGTACATTCAAAGGATTTGTGTTCTTCTTCTCCACAATTGTAGCAAGTTACTTGGAACCCTCTTCTACTATAACCACCTCTGGAGTAATTACCTCTTCCTCTGTATGAATTTCCACCTTTCCATTTAGTCTTTCCTTTGTCTTGATTAGTGTCTATTTTTGACTTGTCTAGTTCAGATCTTCTATTTTCACCATGAGATTTGCCTCTTCCTCTAGGGAATCTACCACCTCTACCTCTTTGTCTTTGTTCATATCTTCTGTTCAACTTTTCTTCAGCCTTTAGGAAAAATTGGTATGCCTCTTCAATACCTTCCATCTTGATCAAACTGATCTCATCTTATACGGAACTCCTCAAGCCATTCAAATATCTTACAAATATTTCCACTTCATCTTCAACATGTCCAGATCTGATGTCCAATCTATAAAATTCTTTAGTATAGTCTTTGATTGAATTATCTTTCTACCTCAAACTTTGCACTCTCCGAACTTGGTTAATCTGATAATCACAAGGAAGAAATTTTCCTTTCAATTTGTTCACCATTTTATCCCATACCTTGATTTTTTCTTTTCCTTTCTTCTTTTTGTCCAACTACAGATGTTCCCACCATAAGGATGCATGACCTTTCAATTTTGTGCTTGCAATCTTGACCTTCTTGTCTTCTGCAACATTCTCATATTCAAAATATTTTTCCATTTTAGTGATCCAGTCAATCAGTTCATCAGAATCTAGTTTTCCAATATACTCAGGAGGAACAAGCTGAGGTGTGGATTTCAAACTTGTCAAGGCTCTCAGTAATCTTTCTTCTTCCTGGTCCATCACAAGTATAGGTGCAGCTTCACCTTGAACCTCTTCAAATTCATCATCACTAACATCTTCAAGATGTCTTCCTCTACCCTAGGCTATCTCAACAACTTCCAATCTTGTATCCATTTGTCTAAGCATATCAGCTAGTCCTTGATCATCTTGTCCTCTCCCACAAACCATCTTAAAACTCTCTGCAATTGTAGGTTAGATCGCAACCTACTACCCTACAACAATATCTTTAGAGTCCACAAGAAGGAACCATGAATCTTAACTTGCTTTGATACCACCTGACGCAGGGACGGTACAGACTGCAGGGCCTAGGGCACACCCATAGACCAACCTCCTTGCAGATACAATGCGGAATTACACAACAACATAATGAGAGAAGAGAAATGAAGATATCTTTATCATTAATATCATCAAACTCAATACATGCCAGGCTATAAGGCCTTCCTGGTTACGGCCATATACATCAAAATGTATTACAATTCAATCTTCCTACTACAGAGATCTCAGACCTTCAATATCTTAAAATTTTCCTTCTTTCTCTAAGACTTGCTATCAAACTAAGAAAATACAACCAAATAAATACAAGAATCCACCACTAAGTCGATGCTCAATTACAAAGGAGAGACCCAGATTTAGGTCCATATGGATCCCAAGATAGATCCCAAATAAATCTAGCTAGAAAAAAATTAAATGAAGATTTTGGCCACCACTCCAACTTCCAAAAGAGACCAACTCGGCATAGCCACAGCCGAGCAATAGAGCACTCAACAACAGAAAGCTGAGCAACAACAACACAGAAAGCTGAGAAAAAGCAACATAGGATGCCGAGCAACAACATAGGATGCCAAGCAACATAAACCATGGTGAGCAACAAAAACCATGCCGAGCAGCTTCCAAACAACTGAAGAGTAAAACAAACACATTTTTGGGCATGCACGATTTCCATTGACCCAAGATGCTCCTGCATCATTTTGAGATACCTTATGTTCTGATTCAGTTTCAGCTTATGATTGATGTCTTATATGGATTTAAATGTATGAATGTAATATGATGAATTTGGTTTAGGAAACCGATGCTAGGTTATTTTAGTTCTAATGCAAATATGGTTTATATGCATATATATATATATATATATATATATATATATATATATATATATATATATATTATTGATGTCATGTTATGTTTTATATCATGTTGTTTTGGATCTACTGATGTGTGCATTGAGTGTGTAGGAAAAGTTGACCATGGATCTATATCGGGGACCCAGTACTGGAACATATGTAAATAACCATGCATTCCAAGGCCCTTTCTATATAAACAAACATGGACCTCATTGTTTATGTGGTTTTTTTGTAAATGTGGTTTCATGTGTGTTATCAAATTAGTAATTGTTCATGTGATTGAGTCATGTCATTTATTTTAATTTAATGTACCAAATTTGGCAATTGTTGTAATTTAATGTTGACATGGCTAGTAAAGGGAACCAGGGTTAGTTATAGGTTAACTAAGGTTATCTAGGAGTAGTACCCAAGCTTACCGTAGGGTTAGAAGTTTCTAGAAGTCTTCTTGACTTAGAAATCTATAGGTTAACTTCAGGGTTAGTTTTAGAAGGTCTTTTTGGATCCCAAGGGGTAACTAGGGTCAGTTTTAGTCACCCAACTTGGTACCCTATGGGTTAGGGGTCATTTTCCATCATTAATGAGCCTCTAAACTCATTTATTACTCCCTTAAAGTGTCACTTTCAGACTTGAGCGAATTTTGAATAGGAGTGCAACCTTGGTTAACCTCACTCTCTCTTCTACCCAAGTTTCATTTGACTTCACCCATGGAGAGTTAGTCAAGTGGATAGTTAAGGGTTGGTTAGAGTTACCTCACATTTGGGATAATCCTTGCTCTTGTTGAAGGTTTTCCTATTTAGGAAAGGATTTGGGATGAGTTGAGTGTTCACCCACTCTCTACCCTTAGAGATAGAATTCAGTTTGAAGGAGCTTTTGGAGAAGGAGTTTAGGAAGAATAGCTCAACACCATTTCTCTTCTCACCTTAGCTTTGGATTAAGGTTGGATCTCTTTAAAGTAAATTATTTTTGTCCATGTGTGTTCGTGAGCTTGAAAACTCCATTAATGGAGTCCTATGTGTTTTCAAGTTTTATTTTTGAAATTAAGATTTTATGTTTTTTTTCATCATGTCTTTATTTTGTGATGGGATTTCAAATGGGTCTTCAAGGCACACTCACCCTTGTGAGGGCAGAGTAACCTTGAAGGGGTAGATGGAAATGATTTATATTAGTGTAGAGTCTCCCATGTGTGGAGGGAAAAACATGGGGTAACATGATACCCATGATGCCAAGAAGGGCCTGAGGGCACCTAGGAGGCATAAGCAGGTTATTTCTGGACTGCATCTTGTGAAGATGGTCCTTTAAAAGTCCATGTGAGGCTTGTGTTTTCATTTAGATTCTTGGCTTTCTCCTACAGTGAGGTCTACCACTACCCCTATTTTTAGAAAGGCCTCTTGGAGACCTTCCTCTTGTTCAAACCTGTGATTGGGAACCTTTCTTGTGTTGTATTTCTTGTTTGTGTTTCTTCAAGTTGAGTTATGCCTGTTTGTATCCCATTCCAAGGTGGATCCCCAAGCTCAAGGGTGGCCTTGTAAAGGCCTAGGTTGGGAGGTGAGCCTCCATGGTCAACCATATCTTGTACAGGTTCCTGTTGGGAGCATGAAGAGGCACCTATTGCTTTTGTGTGAGATGGGTATGGCTAAAAAATTGATCATTTGCAACCTTTGATGTTTTAGTAATTTCATTATTTCAAGTTGGTATTAGGACCTTTGTGAAGATTTGTAACCTTTCATTATTTTGTAATCATTTATTCCAAGCTGTAGATAAAGATCCTTTATTGTTGTAAATACACTTTATTCATTGAATTGGGAAGAGATTTGAGAACATGTAATTTTATGCATTTACTGAATTTCCTTGAGTTACTCCTTGTCAATAGATTAAGCATAATATAGATGTTCATGGTAAAATCTTAATATAGTTTAAGCATAATATAGATATTAATTTACTTAATAGTAAAATCTTGGATCGCAAGGAGAAGTAACTATCTAGTTAGTATCCTACTTCTTTATAATGTCATTGTTAAAACTTAAAAGTATATACTTCATCAAAGAAAGAATGGAAGTTTTAATAAAATTTAGTGTTCCTTTCTTTTGGGCGTGTTCTTGAGAACAAAAAAAATATATACATATTCATTACTTAGAGATTTTTATGAGGTTTTAAAAAAAATTAAAAAAATTAAAGTGCTCAAATAATTACTCCTTGTTACATGATTTTAGGGATAAAATATGGATGCTTACCATATGTTTTAAATTTAAAAGTTTATTCCCTAGGTATCCTCTGTTTGATATAGAGTATTATGTTTTCACCAGTCTGTATTAATTTATTTTATCTCTTGCTGTAGCTTTTCTTTATAATTATTTATTCGATGTCATTTTAAATGTATAAAGGGAAAAATTTTAATTTATAAACATTCTTTACGTCCGGCAGTGCCTCCTGCTTCTTTGTCCGCCTCCTTTGCTCTCTACAGAAGAAGAAGAAAAAATAAACGGGGATAAAAGACTTTAAAGCATTTAGGTCAAGGTTTAAAAATTATTATTTAATTTAGTTGGAATCTTTTTATATTATCATGGTGCAAGTTTTAAACTTAGTTCCCTATTAATTATTAATTGATTTTTGTTTTAGTTATAAGATTTACTTGTAATATCGTTTCCCCTTGTATAGTTTAAATTGGAGGAGATTTAATGTCTTTTTTTTTGTCGTGCGGATTTAGTAAGTGATAGGATTTTTGTTTTTAGCGTTTTAAGTTTAATTTTTCTTATAGTTTTAAATTAGATTAGAATTGTTTTTTTTTAATTTATAATTATTGATTATTGGTTTAATAGACTTATATTAACTTAGATGTTTATTATAGATTTGATTTATTAAATTCTTGACTTTATTATCAAAATAAAATAATATTTTAGTTGGATATTAAATTTAAACAAGTGCCACGTAGTGGCGTGTACTTGTCGTTATAGGATATTGTAATGGCAATAGCTTTTTGAGCTCAGTTTTATCCTATAGTACATAATGATATTTCGATAGCCAATAGTCCTTGCAGTAGTAATGTAGTGTTGTGTACACAATTAACATGACATAATGTTGTATATGAACTCTTAAATTAGATGAATTTTATATGAATTTTGAATTTTGGAAAAAAAACACAAAAACATGCATCCAAAACTTAGACCTAATAATCAATTGAACACACTATTATTGTCTTCCATCTTAGAGGTCAACACTAGTATAATAATATTTTCTGTATAAGGATATATTTAGTCCCATCTTTGTTTAGATTGGTGGCCTCTTTCACTCCAAATAGTTTAAATTAGGACAAAGATAGGTTTGAAACTTTGCAAAAGAACATTGTGCATATACATGTAAAAGATTCAACTATCCCCATAACCTTGTTCATCTCCAAAAGAAAATAATAGTTTTAAATGAAGTTACAGTCTCTAAATTTTACAGAAAAACCATTGAGCACTAGAAGATGTATGTCTTTAAATTTTACATATCAACCATTTAGCACTAGAAGATGTATTTCAACAGGTGACTAAAAACTTAAAGATCAACCTTGTGTCTAAATGCTTCTCCAGATACCTGATAGCTTCTGTTCAATCATGGACTTTGAGAGTGCATATGGTGATCCAAATGCTACTCACAAAGGTTCTAAAGATTGCATTGACATGACAAAAATAGTGAGGGCGCGTATAGGAAAACCATCTACAAGTCAATCCCCTAGATTAAGGCAATAGGTATGACAAATATAGGCAAACAATTTAGCAAATAATATTTGTGACCAACACACTTGTAATCTGTACACCTCAACAAAACAAAAAGGAATGACAAACATAAACAACTTTAACAAATAATAATAAGTGCCTTTATCTAGAACTCCTACCATTTAGGGTTGTCAAAACATCTTCAGACAAAGCCGAGACCATGAAGTACCTACAAACATTTTCATATCTTTAGCTTGTAGTAGAATGAGAGCCTTTTAGATTTAAACAAAGGTGCTTCCATGCGAGGCTTGAGATTTAATAACATTCAACTATTGACTTATTGATCAATAATTTGCGAAGGGTAAAGAAACATTCAGGATATGCCAAAATAAAACAAAATCACTACCATACCCATTACCAATAATACAATAGCATCTGTGAATCATTGCCAATAAAGACAAAGACACCATTAAGGATACCTAAAATCTTTGCATATTTTCAACCAGAACAAGAAAAACCTTGCATATTCAATAAAATTTATTTTAAAAGAATGAGACTATGCAAAATGCAAACAAACATTTGTATTCAAATTTCACAAATTACTTTGCGAGAAAACTAGCAAAAGAGAAAAGGTAAAGAATGAAGGTTCAAAGATTGGTAAATGTTGGAAGGGTACAAATGAAAGACGTGTAGATCAAAAAACATAAAAGCACAAAAGTAATTAGCAATTTAAGCTGTATTGAAATTACAATGAGAAAATATGCATACTTGTAATAACAAACTAACAAAAATACAAAATGTGAAGGCCAAAGATAAGCTAGAGATCTCACAAATCAGACCAGTCACAAAATGAAATACTTGCTAGTGTCTAATAGTAAGCATAAGAAGATGAATTAGAAGAAATCCAGAAAGAGTGCATTGGTAAAGGGGGCATGTAAAGTATTAAACAATTCTTACATCAAAATTTTTCCATGTACACATGGCAAAAGCATGAGAAGTTAAATGACTAAAATACCAATAAAGCTTAACAACAACTACTTTAAAATGTCAAAAGTTTGCTTGGCAAGCATGGTCAACAAAAATGAATAGGTACAAATATCAATGACTCTTCTCCTTGGCTACTTGAAAATACCAAGATTATGTGTGAGTAAAACATTGTAAGAAAAGATGAAGACTGTCCAATATAAATAAATCTCTCAAAGCTCAATAAATCCACATCAAATGGGCGCATAAAAAACATATATTCAATATTGCATCAGCCTCATCCTCTAAATAGCCAGCTGCACAATTATGTAGAACAATGAGAAATTTGGTACAGAAGTAGGACTTTGAAAAGTAATGTACAACCTTCACAATGCATCGTCAAGAAATAATGGAATGATGCAGTTCACAGCATGTGTTGAAAACTCAATTATAGCCAAAGCACAAAAAACATGTTTAAGAACATTTAATCATTTGTCAAAAAAATCAAATCAAATTATTACCACCCCAACAAGGTATCATAAATAGAGAAAAGAGTGCTAAGTTAAGATTACAATCAAGATATAAAGCACACACTCAAAATGGAGCATACGTTCAATTAATCAAAAACCTATCACTTAAAATACAATTAGATGCTAAGCCGCTAACCTAGATAAATATGGTGAATAATAACCAATATGAATACAAGCCAAGATTCCAACAAAAAACATACATAAGAATGAGTAGGAAATCAAAATGCACAATTGCAACTAGATAACATGGAAAAACAAAAGCCCAGAAAAATTCCTTAATTATACATCATCATAGGCTATCCTATCATGCCAATAACTCTCTGCAAAATCTTTCCATAATACTGAGTCTACAAACAACTCTATCCTATTGACCAAACAGAGCAGCCACTAACATAGCCAAAACCATATAGAAGTTGCAAGGTGCATATTGGTTGCTCACAGAATAGGTTGCTAGCTGATCTAAGGTTTTACTTCAAAAATTCCAAGGTTACATTTAACTTCTTGAAATGTGTATGGTTTTGAAAGATCTCAAAAACAAATCTATTGTATCAATGAATATGTAGTTCACAAGAGCCCTTAAAACACCAAATTGACCTAAATTTTAAACAACTTAACTACAAACCAAATAAATTTAACACATACAAACATGCAATGAGAATATCATTTTCCTACCCTACACATATCACCTATACCTTACACATGAAATGAGGTGAGCATAGAGTGCAGGGCACTTACCTAGCGTTGCAGATATGATGGAAATCCTCCCAAGGAGTTGCCTCTTGACTGTGATGTTCTCGGAAAACCAGACTGGTTTAGTTGCTGATTTTGATATGCATTCAGCCCTGGCATTCCTGATTGTGAACTGTAAATCCCAAGCGCCACTGCATTAACACCACCAACTCCTCCATGTTGAGAGCCATAACCCCCTGCAAAACTAATGTCAATGTTGAGAAATTGGGGAACAAGATGAAAATATAGATGTTCCATATCCATAAATTCTCCAAAAGAAACATCATGGAGAAGAAGTTTGAAGAGAACTTTTATGGCCCACTCCTCCATTGCAGAGGATGCTCATCATAGTTTTAGAGATTTAGTTCTTCTAGCAAGCATCAGGAAGAGAGCACCCTTCTTGTTGCATCGGAGAAGCAGCCCTTGAGTTCCTCTCAACTTAAATAGGAATAATAAAAAATGGAAGATAGGTTCAAAGAGAACTAATGATTAGATGACCTATGATATTCCTAATAGCCCCAAGTAAAGCTACATAGAAAAAAAAATGGTTTCTATACAAAACTAGGCACCTTATACATCTGTTGACTACTGTACCCGCAATATGAATATCTGCAAGTCACCCTATAATAATGCTGCCGATGCAATCAACATTAGCTTATTGTTAAATAAACTGTACTTCAACTTGAGAGTCTTCATACTGTAGGTATAATATAGTTGTGAAGAGAGAAATATGATGCTATTAACAACAGAACTTAAGAATTGATTCTCTAGATATCTAAATATTATCATGCGATCTTAATAGTGAAAGAAATTTAAAGAATTATGTAATCTACGACATGCTAATAAGTGTGCCTTATACTGATAAGGAAAACAATCAATACATGCATCTCAACAAAAGAAAAGGGCCAACTAGGCCATGTTATGGTTGAAATGAAAATTACAGGAAATAAGCAAAAGTGTTTGTCTGCTTCATAAACATTTTAGAAAGAGACTTATGATTGTGATAGTGAATGAACTTGGAAAACAATGGTGATCTTGAGCACTAAGTTGTTACCCTTGTTCCAAGCTTTGAATGATTTTCTGTAATCAAATCAAGATCTATTTTTTCATTTATTACCACAACTCCCCTTTGTAACCGTTTTCCTTATTGCATGACACAAACATTTTATTCCTATTTCCATGAATTCCTTTTTGAGGTGTGTGTTAAGGTAAATACTCCCCACTAGTGGTAATGGATATATTGTAAGGTAAATTTACTTCCCATGGTAGTTACTAGTTGCCCGCATAGTGCTCATTCTTCTATATTTAAAAAATAAAATAAAATAAAATAATCTATAAAAAGGGTCCTATAAGACAAAAGCATTTTAACCAATCACATTTGTGATAAATAATTTCCATTATATATAAAAATAATAATTAAATATCCAAAGTTTAGAAATATTTAAGCTACGAATAAATGGTTAATTGTGATTGGTGGAAATTAATTGGCTAATTGACACAACTATTTTAAAAGGTTATGATTTAAATATATGTTGTTTAAATAAGAATTTAAAGAATTTTTTGAGTAAACTTATACTACCATCTCCCTTTTTATAGGAAGAAAAATAGGAAGTAAAGAATAACATTTTTTATTCCTATTGAATAGGAGCAAAAATAGGAAAGTAAGAATGACATTTTTTTTTTCTAAAAAGAAAAAAATATCTAATAATATCTTTTACATGTATATTATAAAATGATATTCTAGAAGTTGAATTTATTTAGATTAATATTTAAATATATGATTTATTCTAGAAGGATTAATCAAAGTATTAGATAGATAATTTGAATTTTATCTAAGCATTTTGGTTATTTATTTAATTAATAAATATTGATTCATTAGTTTCTTTTTATGTTTGTGTTTTAAATTATTTATAGGGGTATTTATTTAAAGGACTTTTAAAATAATGTTTAAAACGTTATTAATTTATTAAATCATCTTTTTAAAAACTTATTGACCTCGATGATGTTATTCAACGTTTAGCGGACCTAGGCAATCTCTTGCCATCACAGATTATTTTTTCTCAAAGGATTTATGTTATGTTGACCAAATTCGTGCATGGTTGACTTTTGGTCAACCATGGTCAAACCTTGTCCATTTGTCCTAATTTTTGCACCAGGTGTTCTCTGTACCCTCAAGACCATAGGATTCCAGTTTCATGCCATTCGGTGACGGTTGACATTTTTGGTCAACTTTGGTTGACTTTTGGTCAACTATCTCGATTTGTGTGTGTGATCCTTCCTAAGGGCTTAGCAGGCCCTAGGAACTACCTTTCACGTATTTCAGACTATAGTTGACTTTTGGTCAACTCTAGTTGACTTTTAGTTAACTATCTCGATTTGCGTGACTGATCAAGGTTTCTAGTTTAGGAATCCTTGTAGGATAGTTCTAAGAGCTATCTTACCCCACATGACCTTCCAGTTACTGTTTCTCCTCTACACCGTTTTGCGTGCACATGCTATACCCTTGGGGTAGCATAACCCAACAATTTTTTTAGTGGCTAATATTCGCCAATTGACTAATTTTTGAAATTTGAGAATCCAAATTTGGCTAATAATTCAAGATTTAAGGCTACCTAAATCGCCAAACTTTTACAAAATTTTATTTTAGAAATATTTAAATCGCCAAATAATTGATTTTATTAAAAATTTATACTCAAATATTCACCTAATATTTGATAGATGGTTAGATTCAATTCACCTAAATTTTATCAGCTATTATAGAAATCTAAATTAATTCACCAATAATATATCATAACTGTTAGTTATAGTAGGGTTGTGTAACCAATATTAGTTGTCATTATTGATTTAAAATATAATCTAGTGATCTTCATTATATTCCATGAGGCAAAAATGTTACTATCTTATTTGTAACGCTTATCGGGACTAAGATTTCCTTTGGATTGTTGATAAATCAATGACACTGGAATTTTTTTGGGTCCTATTATAATAATGAAAATAACGATACATTTATCTCACACAATACAATGAGGATTATTTGATTATATTTTAAATAAATGGTAGCAACTAGATACTATAGAGTTCGCTTAAACCCATTAAATATTTTCATAGTTAGCCTAATAATTTTCTATAAGAACTCTTTTTTCTTTAAATATAATAT
>MU224021.1:758929-773064 GCA_018584345.1 Thuja plicata | reverse complement strand
CTCTTTAGGGGAAACCAACCATTAATTTACCCCTTTGTCCTAAGATCTCGTGTCTTGGTAAATAAATTATATTTATTGAGCCTCTTTATCCTCTTTCCCACAATTAACTAATTTATTTTAATTAATTGGATAATTTCCTTAAATTTAATTATTAAAATCCTCTCATTTATTAACTTATGTCAACCCCCTAATTTCTCTCCATCCCACTTTTCCCTCTTGTGTCATAATTACCCTAATTTCTCACAAGGCATTCCCATTGATTTCTCTCATTTCCTATCCCACTAATTTATCCTTCCAAAATTACTAATCAATTTTTCATAGTTTTTCATTTGCCAAAAATGAGTTCTCAAATGCAATCATAACCCTTGATTAATCTTTTTCTTCTCTGGCATCAAGGTCATTTGTCACCAAAGTATTTCCTATCTTTTTCATTTCCTTCATATCGGTTGAACTTTAATCTACAAAGAACGAAATTTGTTCCTTCAACAAAATGAGAGAAATATGGTCTTATTGATATCCCTAACAAACTTTTACTTTTCCCTAAAGTCCTCCACGATAGCCACATATCATTGGCCAATAAATTCCAACATTTTTGGAAGAAGAAATGGGGCTCTTGAGCATTGTATTGTCATCTATTCTGAGTTATGAAATCTATAATTATTGATAGCTAATCCTAACCGTTTTCCCTGCAATGGCGGTTGTTGACTTTCCATCTTGGAAGTTATTCATGTGTATTTAATTATCAAATCAATGACATTTGGAAAAAAAGTTAGAGAATTCTTGTCATTGGATAGTAAGGATAAGAAGAGGAAGAACTCGGTCAAATGGGACTAGTGATATGTGGAAAATAGGCTTGGTGGTCTGGGGTTAAAGGAATTGAGGAAGCAAGGGATAGCTCTTGTTGTCAAGTGGATTGTTTAGGTCTATTGAAGGGGTTGAACCATGGAAGGGTGAAATCAAGAATAATCTCTTTGGCAGTCCCAAAAGGTGCCAAACAATGGAAGAACATGTCTCTCAGTGACCTCCTTACTTGTAGGCAGGTAGTTATCTGCATATGACCCAATGTATTCTAGAGTCTAAGGCATGGGCCTTAGTCGAGATAAGTTACTAAATTTTTCTTTCTAATAGATAAGAGAAATGTTTATGGACTAAAGTCTATCTAGTGGAACTTGGAACATAAGGGAAATAAAATTGCACCATTATAAGTCTTCTCTACCAAAAACCAGCCCTGACTTGGCATCAAATGCTTTAAATATATCTTGTGTAATGGTCAGCAACTGGATTGGGCTACTCTTTGCATGAGGTACCATATTCCTCAATTGAATTGGAGGACTTATACTAAGCTTGTATGGTTTTTAACTTTCCTATCACCTATGTTGGGGAATAGAAACATTTCAAGGACTTTAAAATGGATTGATGGATCCCTTTTGTGCAAAGCTAAAGCTGAAGACATATACAAAACTCTTTCTAACAACTTTATTATATTTGAGCATACTAATAGACCTTGGAATATTAATGTAGAGAATTTAATATTAAAAAAACACTTTCATAAACTAAAATTATAATATTATGGACTAACATTTTGGAAACTAAAAAGACATCCTCGAAACGATGCCATATAAATGCATGGTTTTAATTCTTATTTGTGCTCTATATGCAAGAAAAATAATATCATTAGACACATTTTTTTTATTGTCTCTTTTATAAAGACACTTGCTATATGATTTGTAATGGATTCCATGTTTGAAGTAACAATTATAACAATATTTGTATTGAGATTGTTTTGGCTAAGTTGGAGGCATGAAAAATACACATAGCTTATTTTGGCTTTCTTTTACTACTGAATATTTATTGCACATCTGGAAAGTAAGAAATAATGAGATCTTTAATAGGGTAAGAAGAAAGCTTACTGAGTCATATAAGAGACACATACTTTGATATTGCCTCACAAGTCACAATAATGATAGAGATATCAAATGCCGAATTTATCATGTTTCTTAGGGATAGAATTGTGATATTGACTTAGCAAGAGATGAGATATGGACACACATGGTTAATCGACATGTTCAACAGAAAAATCATTAGTAGATGGATTAGGTTTTGCAACACTAGCCAAATAATCAAAATATTGTGACTCACCTATACATCTTTCTAAATCTTAACGGAGGTGGTCATCATATTGACTAATATCAACTAAAGGGATCCCTACCTCTGATGAAATCATGATGTATAGTTGTAATATGCTCATCATGTTGACTAATATCAATCAGGCCATCTTAGGGTATATGCCTCTAGTCATGTACTATGATCTTTACCAAAGGCTAAAAAATAAGACATACCTCAAATGGTGAGTACGCGGTGGATTTTTGATCTTATACTTGAATTTCCTGATAGAATAAAAAAAAAGAATTTTCAATACGCTGCTACCACAAATGAAATAATTTGAACATAAAAAAATTCAAAAATTACAAGTTGTTATACCCTAAACATGAAGGAAACCAGCTAAATTGCAAACCTGGGGGTAACACTAGTGTTAACCAGTGATGAACGAGCTGTTGGATTCTTTAGTTGTGACTGCTGGATTCAATACAACAAGAGCCCTCTTCGCACAATAGTATAGTTTACTAATTAGGGCCCTCTTCTTCTCGCATGAACAACTCAATCAAAAATGAGCTTTTCATTTTATTTTCTTGTTTATTTATAATCAAGAGGGTATTGCAATTACGACGGTATCATTGCTATTATGACAACATCAGGGGCACTTCAAAAAAACAAAACAAAAATCACACACAAATGGTAGCGCCGTCGCAAATTGGCGTCAAAATTTGACCCCAAATGTTTTAGTGCTTGTGTCATGTGTCATTACATTTCATGAATGTTTCTATGAATGTTTACGTGCTAATTGAGTTTATGATTTTATATAACGTACACAAAGATAGAATAGCACATATGGTTGGTAATACAATTGATTACTAAAAGGATTAAGGTTAAGTGATAACATTTTTAAGGGTACTGATTCACCCCTCCCCTCTCAGTACACACCATTCCATTATTTTCAACAATTGGTATCAGAGCTAGATCTCTTATTTGGAAAATTTTAAATACTTGAGAGAAAAGGTCATACAATGGAAAGGTGTAAGCTAGACAAAGGTATTTAGAATCAGAAGCTAGAAATACAGATCTTCTATGAGAAATACAAAGCAGGAAGAGTCAAGATGAGAGAACTATTGGATGAAAGAAAGGTTATGGCATCTCTCTGCAATGAAACAAACTATCATGAAGAAGAGATACCTGATTTTTTTGAGCCATCAGGATCTACATCTAGCAAAACATCAGACACATCTAAAGGTAGCATCACAAGTATGAATGAAAGTAATCAACATTTGACAGAGCATGTAAAGATATTGAAAATTAGTCAAGAGACACAAATGGTAAGGATGATTGATGTTATGCACAATGCTAGACAAGCTGAGTAAGAAAGAACATTAGCTATTGATGATAGGAGGAAGATCACTTAAAAGCTACAAGAGAAAGAGTTAAAAATACAAAGACTTATTGAACATCATCATGAGATCACCAATCAGATTATTCTAATGAGTCAGGAGGAAAATTGAATGAACATAGAACTCATTGAGAAAATAGAATCTATTGGTGAGCTAAGAGAAGAAAATGAAAAACTCAAGCATGAAGTAAGAATTCAGAAACATCACAATTATATGATTAAGAGAGCTGAAGAAAGTACAAAAAGGATGGATGATTTTTTGGATGGACAAAGAAGAGTCAACAACAATACTAGACTAGGGTATACCGAGCATGCGAAATCACCATACCAAGCTGATCACAAAGATGTCTACACAAATACAAGACCAAGAAAGTAGTCATGCAACTACTATGGAAAGCCAGGCCACACATCAAATGTTTGCAGAAGCAAAATAAAAGGTATTCCTAAATCTAATTCTCCATTCATAGGAAATTGTTATAACTGTAAAAAGAAAGGACATAACTCATATGAATGTAAATCTAAGGTGAAACAACCAAAAAAGGAAACCTACATGGAAAAATGAATGGGCACACATCTCTTGAATGCAGTAAGAAGAAAAAGAAAGCATGGAAGCCTAAAGATCAAGAAAATGCTTATCAACCAAAAAGAGTTGGTAACTCATATGTTTGGGATTACAATACATGGGCAAAATGCACAACATGTGGAAGATTTGGAAACATAGCTATAAACTGCATGAGGAAATGGAAAAGAAGGTCTAAAAGTTGGACTAACCCTAGAATGGCATGCTTACACTGTCATAGGGTTGGTCTTCTAAGCAAGGGCTACAGAGACCAAGTGACAAAGACAAGCACTTTCCCAATGGAAACACAATTGAAGATATCAGAAGAATGAGAAACAAAATGTGGAGGAAATATACCAATACTAATGATGCTAGACCAAACAATACAATTGGTGACACATTATCCAATGGATCTAGTGACATCACCACCCCCACCAAAGATGAACAAGTAAGTGTGGAACTGCACTATACTAAGTTATACTTTACATCAGTTCCATTATACATTGATGAAATGCCAAACTAGCATGATTAAAGATGCACAATGGTATTAATTGTTATGATTCTGTAAATTCAATCTCATCGGTTAATGCATATCAAAAAGCATCGGTTTAATTACAAAGCTAAGTTGTCAAATGCTTACTAAGAATCGTCGGTTAACATATAAAACGTGTGTTGCTAGTGTAAACCAATCATCATCGGTAATCATGTAAAAATACAATGTTGTCTTCACCATATACCAAGATTCATCAGTAAACATGTCAAAAGTCAAGTGAGGTGACACCTTCCCCGAGCATCACATTTTCACCAAAAATAAAGTTGGCATGTCACCCGAGCAGCTCCGTCTTTGACACCCAACAACTGGGTAGAGCATTAATTGTGCCACTTAGGGAATCATCTATAAATAAGGTGATGAAAGAGCTCATTATTCAAAAAGTGATTATGAAGCAAAGAAGAGCAGAGAAGAGAGAAACAAAGTGACCAGATTGCAGAGCATTCCAAGTAGATTCACGACATTCATATTTCAAACAACAATAGCTACAAAAGGTTAACATAAGTAACTATAATCACTGAGCTCACTATTTGTTTTATGGAAAGAGCCCTAAATTTTCAAAATGATGACAACCACTTCATGAGTTTCCAAGATCAAGAACGCTAAGGATAAGAAGGTTAATCTGATCAAGAAATCCACTTGTGAAGAACCTAAGTATAAAATTTTTCCAGAGGTTTCCTCACAACCTGATGATGCAGATGCATTTTTGGGAATACCACCTAGGGTTTTAATGATTGAGAATGTCCATTCATACATACATTGAAAGATCACCGAGATAGGAGATATTGAGGTTGATCAATCTTACAATAAGCTTTGCATAGGTGGAACCATCAAGAATGAGCACAAGAACATTGAGGTCAAAGGGCTGAAAAATTCCCTAATGTTCCCGAGGGTGTTTATAAATGAGTGGATTCTGGCAGTGCTAAGTAGAGTGCATGACCAAAAGATGTGGCTAGATGAGCCAAAACTGATCACTAGAGATGTGATACACGTTGTTATCGGTTATCATTAACCAACAAGGCCAAGGCACTCAAACACCCTTCTTGACCTGAGATTGAGAAGATGACAAGTGCAGTATGGGATAACAGAGGATCGAAGGTTAACACCATCACCGATCTAGAACTAAATTTCAATGCATGTGTAATAGGATACAAGATATACCAATCCAGTAGGTTAAATCACATATCATGTGGAGTAGTTGACACTACTTACACAAGTGTAAAGAAGGGTCTACAATTAGATCTATCTGAGCTTCTACTGAAGCAGTTAGATGAGAACATGGGGACAATCGGATCTACAAAATCCAATTCATGTAAGTTCAGATAATTTCTAATGTGTATGTTTTTCTATTTCCATAAAATATTTCCATCTATCGGTAAATTCAACATGGATACTACCCAACCAGTGACAATTCAAATCAGTAAATACATCAAGTCACTAGGTGAAGACTTTACATTAGTCATGCATGAATACTTTACTAGATTTACAGAAAGAATGTAGAAAAGGATGAAGATACCAGAACAAATGGTATAAAAGTATAAGACTCATATTTTTTTTATGGTGGACACTGATAATACCTTTATCAAACTAGTTGTACCAAGGACAACATGGTTAGAACCACTTGACTATGAGGTCAACATAGATCAAGCCACCAATGCTATTGAAACATTGATAAATAAACTAGTGGAAAAGTCACAACCTAGGTTTGGAACCTATGAGGAAGCCAAGGAAAGAATAAAAATAGGCTTATTTGTGAAGGAAATTGACAGAAAGAAAGAGAATACACCAAGGGATAGTTACCCATCGGTGAAGAAGAAAAATTGAGTGAATTCAAATCTACAGAGTCTGATGCACCACCACCACTACCACCTACACTGATAAAGAAAGGACAAGTGAGGAATTACAAGAGAAAGCCTCAAACTGGGAAACATGCAACATCGAAAAGAATAAAATTCATCAGAACTAAGGAAGAAATATAGGACACCAAAAAATATGAACAACCTATTAAGAATAAGTTCCCTACCACAATTGATGAGGTATGTGAATCAATCATCAGGTTAGGTTCAATAACTGAGACTAAGATTAACAAATGGCTAACACTGGATCCTGAGGATCAGAACAAGATAGAGGAAGCCATCATCTCAATGATGAGTATATTAAAATATGTACCAATATAGTTTGAAGACAAGATGCATAAAGAACTTCTAGAAAGACTATCAGGAAGGTGGACATTGACATTGAATTCAAAGAAACAGATAAGGGAAAGAACCCACATTTATGTTATGCCACCTAAGTCCAAAATGGAGGAAATTGAAGAAATGATGAAGTTACACTCCAAGAGGTTCTCAAAAAAATTAAGAGCCTACAAAGTCTTATAGGGATACTTTATTGATCTTGATAGTGAAAGTGAGGATACTTGGAGGAAAATACTTGATGTACCTAAAAAGGACACATGCCCCGAACGTGTCTTAGAACTTTCCGAGAAGCCACACAATGAAGAAGATCAGGCTAAACCGAGCCTGAAACACATTCTTATAAATGATGGTGAGAATGTTAATGAAGAAGCGTTGAAAACTAGAAGATGATCCTACAGATGAGGTAAAGGGAGATGAAGATATTATTGTTACCTCTAAGCATCCCAAGGAACAAGATACAACTACAGATGTTACACAGGTGAATATACCAGGCCAAATGTCATTATTGATATAGGCTATCAATATCATCTCACAAAAGGATAATTCACCTGAGCTTGATGCAAGCATACTTGCAGATAAGGGTGAAGATGAACCGAAAAATACATTTGATGAACAAAATAAAGATGGAGAGAAAAATGTAACAAATGATGAACAAAAAGAAACCAATGAAGAATAGAAAGAAACATGAGGAGAACAAAAACATAAAGGTGAAGAAGAGAAGCAAGATGATACCACTCCCAAGGATACCGAAGGAGATACTGCAGATAAGGCTAAGGTTGATGTGGAGACATCCACTCCCAACTAACAGGTAGACACCGAGTAGCAGGATACAGGTACACATACTACAAAGCCTTCACCAAGCACATCAGACCAAGCAAATGAACTTGCTATGGTACTGCATACAGGTCCCTTCACAACACTATCAAAGAAGAAGAAGAAAAAGAATAAAAATCTAGTTACATTGGATGAGATTATTGAGATACTAGCCTGTGATCTAAGGACATTTGATCTAGAGGCACTTACAAAATATGCAAAACTTTGTAGAAGAAAAGCTATCCAAGATAAGCTTAAGAAGGAAAAAAAGGACACTCAGGTACTTGAAACAACCAAGGAAATACTACAATAGATTTTACCTAATACAGACATTGATCAAAATGCGTCTATCATTGATCAATTAGTCATTCTTAGCAATGCAGTCCAATCAAAAAATGTGGATGTAGAAAAGGCAATAGAAGAATGAGTAGAGAAAAAGTATCAATATAAATTGATAGAGAAAATAAGCCAAGAAGTGGCTGAGAACAAGGTAAAGTTGTCTGAACTAGTAAAAGCATTAGAACCAATCATTTCAGAAGCTATCACCTTAATTCATAAATTAAGCACATTAGAGCACTTCACTAAAGAAAATAGTGAAAAGGTTGCAAAAATAGATGTAGATCTTACTGCTAGTGCTCAAGGTCTCTCAACAAGTGGCAATGCAATCAAGTTGCATTATGCAAAGGTAATGAAAGAAAAGAAGTTGAGCCTTTAGATTCAAGAGGTAGAATAAAAGTTCAGGGATGAGGTAACCAAGCTTCAAGCTCTGCTTCTACCGAATCTTACACTACTGCAACAACATATGACTATGACCAGACAATTGATAGCCACCCCGGAGATGTCTATCACCGACAACATCTATGATATACATGCAAGGATTACATTGGAGCATATGACCCTGGAACATCTTTAAGAAAAATGGAAGCAGATGATGGAAGAAATGAACAACTCCCATTCCCACATTTTTGACAAGTTGTAAGTAATTACACCTTTTCCCTTACTATAAAAAAGGGGGAAAATGGGGAAAATAATATGATAAAAGGGAAAGATAAGGTGAAAAGGGAGAATAGTATAAAGGCAAGTGTACATACATATACATATACATATACTATACCGACATATACATAGGGGGAGTCATAATGACAAGATGAACACATGGTGTACATACTACACATTTTAGTATTTGCACATATCAGTTTTTGATACTAATGTCAAAGGGGGAGATTGAAGACATATTTTTCCATTAGTATGAAAGGAAAAACAATTTTGAACCATTGGTAACACCAACACCAAAAGATAGGTTTAGTGCAACCCAACAAACAATTTCACAAGGGAACATTATGACACAGTTTACTAGTGCAACCCAAAAATGTTACAAGAGGAACCCGGCATAGTAACCCAATAGAGGAACCTGATAAGAAGATTATAGTGTAACCCGATAGAACAAATAATAGAGAATCCTGACAGAATACAGAGCAACCCAAGCATTAGTCTACCAAGAGACATTTATAATCTCGAGAAATGTGGATCTGACTTCCACGTCAGATAAAACACTTGTGTTTTATATTTAGCTTTTTTATTAGCTTTAAGTCCATTTATTGAGGGACAAGAAATGTAATTATAATTGTTTTAATCAGTCTAACTGATTAGAAACATGCAAACTAGGAGATGAAGGTCAAGTTTTAAACCGTTGATCATAGAGTTAACATTGTATGCCGTGAAACTCATTTAGGTAAAACTCATTGTATAAATAGATGTGTAATCAATTAGAAAAAATGAATGTGATGATGATTGTAGCTGCAGACACTTCTATGGATTAGAGATAGAGTTTTATGCAGAAGAACAACCAAAGATGAAATTAGTTATCAAGAACAAGATCCAAGGCTACCGAGCAAAACATAGGTATTGATCAATCACCATAGGTGATAAATATACATGTAATGTTTAATGGATCTGTAATAAAAAATTCTAGATTTCATATACTCAGGTCAATGAATATTTTTGACTACATTCTAACAAGTGTAGAAAATAGAAGAAATCATTTGAGAAGGTGGATTTAACAATCCTTTGTAAATCTCTTAACTGAGTGCACACTAAACAGTGTTTCTAAAGCTCTTAACAAAGTAGACCTTAACCAGAATCTACATGTTACTCCTAACAGGGTAAGATCATCAGAAGTGATCAACTTGTAAGCCTTAACCGGCCCCTTCCATTTTGCAGATAGTGAATTTTTTGTGGGTTTCATCCCCACCATAGTTTTTAGCTTCTAACAGGGGTTTTATGCGTTACCAAATATTGTGTCATGTGTTATTACATTTCATGAATGTTTCTCTGAATGTTTACATGCTAATTGAGTTTATGATTTGATATAACATACACAAAGATAGAATAACACATATGGTTGGTAATACAATTGATTACTAAAAGGATTAAGGTCGAGTGATAAATTTTTTAAGGGTAGTAATTCACCACTCCCCTCTTAGTACACACCATTCCATTATTTACAACATGGTGTTTTTCTAAAAGGTGTTGAAAGATCAATATTAGAAGTGGTTAATGATAGTCACTCAAAAGTCAAATGTAATCTAGCTCTGACTAATTGGGATAGTTTTGTCATCCGGGAATGGAAAGGAATACATGTGCCCATGAGGTGGTTGCATCGAACATAATCAAAAACATCACAAGATAGAGATTTAGTTCATTGGATCCCTCCAGTTCATAAACTTTCTAAAATCAACTTTGATGGCTCCTCTTGTGGCAATCCTAGAAAGTTAGACATCAGAATATGCATTAGAAATCATCAAGGAAACATTCTTGCCATTAAAGCTTCACCCTTACCTCAAGGCACAAATAACATGGTAGAAGCCAAGGCCCTTCTTGTTGGACTAGTTTTGGCAAAGAATGGTGGATTTAAGCATATCTAAGTGGAAGGTGATTCTCGGGTTATTATAAATGCATGTATGAAAAGAGAAACACACAATTGGAAATTAGCTTATATACTATAGTAAATTTGGATTTTATTAGATTCTTTTGATGAAGTCTACATTTCTCACACACTACACGAAGGTAATGCATTGGAAGACCACCTAGAAAACTTGGGTTGTGATGGATTGGATCTCGAAGCATTTAACCCAATTGAGTTTAGTAAATAGCAAGTTGGGAGATTTCCAAACTTTCCACATGGATAAAATTCGCGTGTCTATCTCATACTTCAGGGAATTTGGTAACATGTACATGCAATAAAATTATAGACATCCTATTGTTTGTATATACAACATTAATTTACCCTTTTTGATCCAGAATGCTGCAAAGGTTGAGGGGCCATGGCATTACATAGTTTGGAGTATGGAGTATGTGATCAATGTGGGAGTCTACACGCAGAGTTAATGCCCAAAAACTATAGAATCTTAATTTCTTCTCCGGATGTAGAACAAGCTCTCCCAACCCAAATTTCAGAGGAAATACTTGAAGGTATGTTTATCGTACATCCTGCAAACATCAGGGAGGCAATTAAAACTATCATCGGCCACAAAAATATAGAACCGTGGACCAAACAATTAATATATCCATCACAATTAGTCTCAATTTTCTTTTTGAATGCCATGGACTTAATGCAATCTGCTAATTCACTGGAAGGAATTGCTCGAAAGTTTGTGGTTCCTAAATTTTGGGATGAAAATAAATTACAGAGAGCCATGCAAAAGTATGACATATGGAATGGGCATGCTTTGATAGGCGGTATTTTCACAAGGCATTCACTGTTATCAAACCACGCTACCATGGTCACATATGATAATATCAAAAGGGTGTTGGAAGAACAGAGCAGCCTCCAAACTTTTGTTGCTCTGCAAATAGTGGGCCGCACATTGGGTTTGGACTCAAAAGAGCCGATTTGCAAAAAAGTGGAAGCATTGACTCTGCTACTCGATAGGTCTAACATTGCAGAATCTCCACTTGCCCGTTCAATAGTTTCTTCTCAACATCTGGGTTGCGAAGCTCGATGGCCCCAACCCTCGGTTGATCATCCACAGGAAGTATGGCCGCAGAGTACACAAGTGTTGGAAGGGACTGCTTTCCAATCTTACAATAGGGAAGGTTGGGTCGATTACCAACAAAACAATCAAGATTCGGGTTGGGATGGTCCACAGGCACACACCGAAGATGGATGGGGATGGTCATCTTGTACTCATTCAGATTTCTCCCTTGGTGATTTCGATCCTATGGAGGAGTAACTAAAGATACAGCAGAACTTTTTATATCAGCTTCTGCATTAATTTTGTATGCAATGGCATTAGGGATAACAAAGCACAAAGCTCTGGGGGGCCTTGCGACTGCTGATGGCTACTCGATATCTAGGGTTTCTCCTGCACAATTAACATGTAAAATTGAATATGCTTATTGGTTTTTTGGTGGTTTCTTCTTCATCGGCATTTTGGTCAGCACTTTGGAGGCATGAAGTTCAACTTTTCAAACTTGCAAATTTATAAAAACTGACCCGATAGGAGTTACTTTATGGATACGTGTATCAAATTTATTTTGAGGGATTAATTTTTTTTTCCCACATTGTAAATGTTAAATTGATATAAGCTATTGAGCAAATACTGTGGATTTGATTTCGATGCTTTTTGAGTCCAACTAAATATGTAATAGTCAGGCTTCTAGTTTCTTCATATTATTGTATTGAGTAATGACGTCGGGTTTTCTTACTGGCTCTTTCCCGACTGAGCTCTTGAACCAGTTTTATTATTAATATAAATATTAGTGGAGACCCCACTTTTGCTTTAAAAAAAAAAGCAATAGTGTCGATATGAAAAGTTTTATTTTGAAGGATAAAAATTTAGGGATGGGAGAAGTATGTGTTCACAAAGAAGAAGGAATTATGGATTAAAATGCTAATAGGATGAGATATTTTAATGTGTACATAGAGAAGGATGAATTGATGGCTCAAATTTCTTGCGCTAGTGCCACCTGATGTGTACAGTACTCAACAATATTAAAATGCCATCTCATACCAGGCCCCGTGTGAGGAAATTTCTATCACTGTACATATGAGAAGTGCAATTAAGTGGAAATACAAAATTAATCTAGCTCCCACACACAAAATGTCTATATCCCATATGGGTTGATGCCACGCGGAATATAAATACATGTTAACAATTATCCCCATGATATGATGATTTAATATGAACGTTGTTTCTGTGTGAGTTAGATTAAATCTGGATATGATGGGACTCTTGGAATGATAGGAAATGAATGCCATATTCTGTGGGTAGATTATAAATGAGTCCATTTTTCATATCCTTCGTATTGTGCTCAGATGAAGAATGACAGACAATTTAGTGTTGTGCCCATGATGCGTCTCATGTGGATTACTTCATGATGAATTGTTTCCTCGCCATTACATAATCTATCTACTTACAGAGATCACAAAGGTTCCATGTCCTGTTAGGATTGATGACTCTTTCCTCGATTCAATTTTCATTTGTCATTCTGTTGTGATTCGCAGACCAATTTGGGTGGTCATTTGCAAGCATGTGTTATCACCAAGATCAAGGAGAGTTCTTTATCCTTCATAGATGATCTCAATTCTACTTTCCATCTTAATGGATTTATTACAATAAGTTGATCTTCTGGTGTTAATAGATAATAAGGTGATTCGGCCTCAATACATCACGGGTAATAAATTAACAATGGATATCCAAAAATATAACTTATGGGTGGGCTGTGCATTTTTTGGGGATTTATTTCCTTTCCAAACCCTATTGGCCAAACATGAACATATGATCATGTATGAAAGTATTAAAAGGGCACTGGAAAAACATAGCTTACGGATTGTTAAATTGACTTTGCAATTTGTAGCAAGATCTTTGGGGAATGAGTGTGAGGGCAATATCCATCAAACTATTAATTCCATATTTGACTTACTAGGTAGTCCAAACATTTCACCACGCTAGAGTATCTAGATGAAGTCTTCTGCAAACATATTTTTACTGCTCCCTCTCTTGCCGATGGTTCCAGACTTAAATCTTCCAACATCAAAAAATAATGCACCGTGTGTAAGGAGTGATGTACAATCTGGTTTGGTTATGCAATATCCTGAGGCTTGGAAAATTGACAATGATGGAAAATTTGTGGGGAGATCTGCACTGTGAGATAAATATTCATCATCGTGACTCACAGGACATGGAGGAATGAAGTTGTGGATGTCAAATTTTTCTAATTTTTGTTTACTTTTGGGTATGATTTTGGGCACACAACTTATCGTAATGACATTTTGGGAACTAGATAATTGTCTGTCGATTGCTAAATGTTATAGATTGTAGTTAGCTGTTTGTGGGCCGATTGGTATTTACAAATGCCTTCGTAGGTTGGATTTGTATTAAATCTATATATACAAATTTAGATTCAATTTAGGAAATTTTAATGTTTTATTACATGTAATGGACAAGGATATCGGGTTTTCTTTCTTGTTCTTTCCCGATTGAGTCCTTGAACCAGTTTATATATATATATATA